>OZ022241.1:6355494-6440494 GCA_963978895.1 Erpobdella octoculata | reverse complement strand
CGTGAGATGCTAGATGGCGGGAAACCGATGAATTTGTCAGATGTTTAAAAAGCAGAATACGTATTTTAATTAAAAATTTATTATTTTAAAAAATTTCTTCAAAAATTTAAAAACGCTTCAAGTTGCAGTAAAATATTTAAATGTTCCACCATGTTTTAAAGCTCATTTTCAAAATCTTTTTAACTTACTTTATCACTTTTTAACTCAAAAAATCCTGAACGTCATAAAATTTTCAATTTAAACCTTGACACGACATATTCATAAAAACCAACTGCATCACGTGTTCACTGTGAGCTTTCTCACTTCTAGAACAATCAAAGAGCAACTAACAAACAGACAGCCTCATGAAGGACACCTTCTTTCTCCTATTCACACTGCCGGTGGCGCCTGTAAGTCTTGAACTGGCACCATTTTAAGCGACAGACTAACTCTTTATTACAAACTATGTCACTTGCAAATGCCGCACAAATAAACAACATCTTCGTGTACAACTACCATCACCCAACTTTAAAACTTAGGTAGCACCGTCCGTTTCAACCATTCAGGCACCACCAGCTAACTCCACAACTTAGCTTCTATTACTTATTTTCCATTCAAGTTACTACCATCCACCTCTTCAGTCAAAGCACCATTCTCTTCCACCACTTCGGTACTTCTATCCACTTCCATAGTTCCGGTATTATCTCCAACCTCCTTCACAACCTATGTTCGACCAGCCGTTTTAACAACTTAAATAAGAACACCCACTTCTACAGCTTCACAGCACCCTAACCCTCTTTTACAACTTCACAACGTAGGCACCACTACCAACCTTTACAACTCCACAACGTAGACACCACCATTTACCTCTACAACTCCACAACGTAGACACCACCACCACCAACCTCTACAACTCCACAACGTAGACACCACCATCCACCTCTACACCACTACCAATCTATTTTTCAAACTACAAAATGAGAATAAATGTTTAATTTATTTTCACCTCGAATAAAAATTCCGAGCAGAATCGTGCAAAGTATAAAAAAATAATAACAAAGAATAAACAACAAAATATAAAAAAATAATAACAAAAAATAAACAGCAAGTATAAAAAAAATAATAAGAAAGAATAAACAGCAAAATATAAAAAATATTAACAAAGAATAAACAGCAAAGTATAAAAAATAACAACAAAAAATAAACAGCAAAGTATAAAAAATTATAACAAAGAATAAATAGCAAAGTAAAAAAAATAATAACAAAAAATAAACAGCAAAGTATAAAAAATAATAACAAAGAATAAGCAGCGCTAAAACCGGAAGTGACGCTAACAAAACTTTAAAAGTGAAAAGCAATGAAGTTTAAGGTTTAACAAGTTAATTTCATGGTACAGTTAAAATTATAGATGGATGTCAAAGTTCAAAGTTCAAGGTAATTATGTACATTTTCGGTTCACCACGAGTTCACCGACACCAAGTAGATTTTAGTAGACGCTAGCTCGTTGTTGACAAAGTTTTATAGAATGGTCTTTAATGCAAATAAAACAAAAAGAAATTAATAAGACAATGAAATGAATTAATAATTGAGTAGTTGTTCAAGTGAATAAGTATATAATTAAATAAATAAGTTATTAATTGAATAAATGAACGAAGCAATTTGTTCAATTTCTGAAAAAGAATTTCATTTAAAAACGGCAAAGTGGCAATGCACCGCTGGAAGAGGAAAGGGAAAAGCTTTTTCTTAAATTAAGATCGTTCTTTTTCCTGTGTCGTTTTGTATCACTGATGTGCTGTGCGTGTCTTTGTGTGTGTATGCGTGTGCATGCAAGTTATGGATCTGTGATGGTGCTGACGGCGGTGATGTTGATGATGATGATAACGGCGGTGGTGATACTGCGATGGTGGTTGGGGTTTACGTAGAAGTAGCGATAGAAGGGGATTGGGTGAAAGGTCGTTTAGAAAATTGAAATTTTAAACGAATTTTTGTTATCTTTAAGAAAATGTTGTGTGGAAACATGAAACACGTGTTGTTTGAAACTTTGATGATGATGATGATGATGATGATGATGATGATGATGATGATGATGATGATGATGATGGTGATGGTGATGGTGATGGTGATGGTGATGGTGATGGTGATGGTGATGGTGATGGTGATGGTGATGGTGATGGTGATGGTGATGGTGATGGTGATGGTGAAGGTGAAGGTGAAGGTGGTGGTGATGGTGGTGGTGATGGTGGTGGTGGTGATGGTGATGGTGATGGTGATGGTGATGGTGATGGTGGTGATGGTGATGGTGATGATGATGATGATGATGATGATGATGATGATGATGATGATGATGATGATGATGATGATGATGATGGTGGTGATGAGGGTGGTAGTGATATGATGTTGAAAAATGATTGTTGACGTTGACACAATATGTTGTTGATACTGGAGCTAAGCTGTTCCAGTTAAAAAAAAAACTGTCTGGTCTACAAAAAAAGTGTAGCAGCAGACATATAAATTGTGGATCCACAAAATAGTCTCACTTAATCCTTTTTGACGATTTTAATCATCTTTTTGTCAAAGTCAGTCAGTTTTGTTCTACCTTTGTCTATGTCTGAATCAGTTTCACTACAATTCTGTTTCTTTTTTTTTCTGGTTCTTTTTCTCTGTAATTATTCACGTTCAACATGTCTGTTTCTCCTATATTCAGTATCTCTTTTTGTCCGCGTCTTTTTGTCCCTTCCGCTCACTGTATTGTTTCGAACGGAAAAGACTTACGACGATGTTTCCAATATATCTCTGCTCTTTCTGTACATTCCAGTACCGCAATACCCATACCCATTTACATCTTCTTGTTTCCCACCCATTTCTTTCTCTCATTTTTTTCATTCCTCTCTCTGATTCTTTCTTTTTTCTCTTTCTTTCTCTTCCTTTATTTTTTTCTACCATTTTTCTATTTTTTATGAAAGCAATTTGTTTGCGACTTCGCATTTTTCCAATCTTTCAAAGGTTCAAGGTGGAATCATTTTTCTACTTTTCATATTTTTTTTCAGATTGGAACCACAGTTCATCACACCACGTCAAATACATAAGCGTCCGCCCTACCACACAATCGTCACTCGTCACCACATAATCACCACACAACACCACACGACCACCAGATAATCACACACAACATCACACGACCACCACATAATCACCACACAGCATCACACGACCATCACATAATCACCACACAACATCACACAACCACCACATAATCACCACACAACCACTGCATAATCACCACACAACACCACACAACCACCATATAATCACCACACAACCACCACACAACATCACACAACCACCACATAATCACCACACAACACCACACAACCACCATATAATCACCACACAACCACCACACAACATCACACAACCACCACATAATCACCACACAACATCACACAACCACCACATAATCATCACACAACATCACATAATCACCACACAACATTACTCAACAGCCACACGTTACTACACATAACATTAACACCATAACCCCAACAAAAAAAATAAATGTTTAGCGCATATTAGTTGAACAGGAATTCCCGATTTCATGTTATTTATTCAGTTCGTTAGGTCGCTTATTGATTTGTTTTTATTTATTTATTAATTTGTTTTTATTTATGGATTTGTTTTTATTTATTGATTTGTGATTATTGATTTGTTTTTATTTAGTTATTAGACAAACGGCAAAAGGTTTACAGACACCTTCTTGCCTTAACAGTTACTATCACACACGTACAAACCGTCTACTCATCCACACATTGTCCATCTTGTTGTTTAATTCATTCACATACTCTTCCCACGCCATACTGTTAGACTGACCATTAATTGTACACAAATAATTCGTTAACGTATAATTGTACACAATTTAACCGCTATCGTTTTAAAACTGTGACCTCAAATATTCTTATGGAGCCCTAGCAATCCCAATTTCATGACGTTACTTTCTGGTCCTGCTCAACTGCTGCAATCTTGATCCTGAAAACATGTTCATATGTTGTAAGTTCATATGTTGGTCTGTTCTTATGTTCATATATTTTTTGTTCATAATTCATTTGTTCTTTGTTCATACGTTCATATGTTCTTTTGTTCATGTATTCATGTTTCCATATGTTAATTTTTTCATCCGTATTTATTTTCGTTATATTATAAATATTTTTTAACAAATTTTATCGTACCTGCTTCAACACCAGCTACACGATTCTCTTTAATTTCTCTTACAGCTGGGGAGCCAATGAAGCGTAACTTTCTCGCTAATTGAGTTATAACTTCAATGAAGACTCGCTGGACTTACGTTAGCAAACAAAAATATTTTATATCGAATGTAATTTTCAATCCAACAGGTAAAGTATCATTACAAGAGTCTTTGTTAATAGATGAATTTAAATTTCTTCTAATGTAAAGTTGATGTAAAGCTAATGTTCCAATAAATGTTGAAGTTTTATTGAGTTCCGAGCGTAAGTTCTAGAGAAATATTCTATTAATTTCTGTTACGTTTACATAGTAAACTTTACAATTTTTACAATACGTCGCAATAAATTACAAGCACTACAAAGGTTTTGTAATTTTTTCCTCTTTATCAGTACATTTGTGGAATTAAGCGAGCAATAGTTTATTCAGTCCACTCGTTCTGGTCCATTTGATCACCAGAGGAAGAGATAGCTGGTGTGTGTGTGTGTGTGTGTACTGTGTATGTGTGTGTATGTGTGTGTATGTGTGTATGTGTGTATGCGTGTGTGTTCATTGAGTGTATTTGTATGTACGTGTGTCAGTGAGTGTCATTGTGCTAGTGCCTGATATTGATTTTTTATATGTTTGCCCATAAAATAGGTTAATAGCAGTGTTTAACTAAAATGAATAACAATAGTAAGAATAAAAATAAAATAAGCATAATAACAAATGCAAAATTAAAATTAACAAAATTATCAACATTAATAAAAGGTATTATTATTTATGAATAGAAAGATGTTTTTGTTGATGAAATTAAATGAAAATAAGAAAGAATAAAAAGAGCAATAAAGATGCGAGGCAGAAACAAAACAATGCAGAATCAATACGAAACGATGCTGGGTTAGAAAGAAAGAAGATGTGGTGGAGATGATGATGATGATGATGATGATGATGATGATGATGATGATGATGATGATGATGGTGATGGTGATGGTGATGGTGATGGTGATGGTGGTGATGGTGATGGTGATGGTGATGGTGATGGTGATGGTGATGGTGATGGTGATGGTGATGGTGATGGTGATGGTGATCGTGATGGTGATGGTGATGGTGATGGTGATGGTGATGGTGATGGTGATGGTGATGGTGATGATGATGATGGTGGTGGTGGTGATGATGGTGATGGTGATGGTGATGATGATGATGACGATGACGACGATGACGATGATGACGACGACGACGATGATGATGACGACGACGACGATGATGATAATGATGATGATGATGATGATGATGATGACGATGACGATGAAGGTGATGATGGCGATATAGATGATGCTGATGATGATGATGATGATGATGATGATGATGATGACGACGACGACGACGACGATGATGATGATGATGATGATTATATTGATGATGATGATGATGATGATGACGATGGCGATGGTGGTGATGCTGGTAATGTTCTTACGATAATAATCTTACGATGATTACTATGAAAGACGACGACGATGATCATGACGACGGCATTGACAACAGTGATTGCGGTTCAATTAAGGATGATAGTGACCATTCCACTGATACGGGCTACGGGCTCGCCCCATTCTCCCCCCCCCCACTTCCCCGTGCACGGCCACTCGATAATATCGACTGGAGCGTAAATGCTGATAGCCATCCGAGCCGTGCAAGAAGATGAAGAGTAATAATAACGCCGCTATCAGACTCTTCCTATAAAACTCGTCGACTTATGGAGGCAATCAGTCTGAATATAAAAAGAGTTGTTGTGGTGGTGATGATAGTCATCCGTGATCATTCTGAATATGCTGACAAAAACACAAGTTTAGACATCATCATCAAGACCATTCCATTTATTGTGCCCCTTTTTTCCTAACATGGTCCCCCACGACTATTTTTTTATGGTTATTCAGAGGGGATCAGTTGAACAAGAGTGTTTCGAGGATAGTATGCACATGCTACTGCCTAACGGCAGATTGAAAAGAGATGTGCCCAAGTGGTTAAGGCCGGAGGATTTTCCCACCATCTGGGATTTCCCCATGGGTTACTATTTTAAGGCCTGGCTTGCATTTTATTAGATTTTGTGGAGCCTCATCAAGAATTTAACAATTTTGAAAAGGCTTTGTGATGTGAATATAAATTTGATTTTAAGAGATACAGCACAAAACAGAACTGCAAAAATGGCCAGTATATATATATATATATATATATATATATATATATATATATATATATATATATATATATATATATATATATATATATATATATATATATATATATATTCATGAGACCCTGGCTGATCCATGGAAGGTCCTTTTATCTATCATTGATTTTTTCGTTCCGATTTCAGATCAAATGTTTTTTATATTTTTTCCTTATAGTTCCTTCAATTAAGGCAATTTAAAAAATGAGAACAAATGTTAGATACAAAATAATACTTCAAAAAAAAGAAAAAAAAGTAATTGAACATAAAAAGGAAGAGAAAAACTAATAGAATAAAATAAAAAAATAGAAAACAGGAAAAAGAGGTAGAAAAATAGAAAACAAAACAATAAAAAAAGAAGAACGACAGAAGAAAATAAAAGAATGAAAGAAATGGTCTTCGTTAATTTTTCATTGGTTCTCCCCTTATTAAATAAAGCGCTTCAAAATGGCTGCTTTGTTCTCGATGCTGCGGCCTGATTTAAAACCCCATTTTGCTTTCTCGCAAAAACTTTTTTTCTTTCTCTGCTTTTCTTCTCACATTTTTTCTTCTTTTATTATTATTGGCATTTTTTGTTGTTTGTTCTTATTCTTGTTCTTTGTTTTAATTGCTATGCGTTCCAGAATTGCGCGCCATTTCTTTCCGCTAAGAAGAGTTGCACAATTATTGTAGTAATTACGCTGTTGATGGAGGAGGAGTTACAACGTTGTTGTAATATCAAAAAAGTATTTATGCAACCTTTTTGAAAAATTTAAAAAATATATTTTTTGAGTTTATAGTATTTCATCATCGGCATCATTATCATTATCAACGTTATCGTCATCATCATCACCATCATCCGCGTCATCGTCGTCGTCGTCATCGTCATCGTCATCATCATTGCAATAGTCTTAGCGGTGATGTATTAAAATATATCTGACTTGCTAATGCAATCATTCCAATTTGTCAGCTGCAAAAAATTATTTATTGCAGAATATTTATAAACTATTACCAATTATAAAAATTTCTAAATATAAATATTAGAAATTATTTCAATGCTATATTTAATACTATATTATTTAATACTATATATATATATATATATATATATATATATATATATATATATATATATATATATATATATATATATATATATATATATATATATATATATATATCAAGTTTATTTACGCTAACCTGGACTAAAAAAAACTAGTGATGAATCCACTTACGATACAATTGCGTGAGTGAATTTCAATTTGAAATAATGCCTTTAAAAAATTTAAAAAAAATTATGAAGAAAATGAGAGGAAGAAAGAAAAAGTTGCAAAAGTCTTCGTGTTATATTGAAGGGACTTCAGCGCATTTTTGTTAATGCATTAAAATGTTTAGCTTTTTATTATTTTATACATTTTTAAATACTTATAATTTAAAATATTTGTTATTTTACAAATTATTTTTTACAATTGAGAAACCCGTAAATGTTTTGTTTAAATCTTTAAAATTGAAATTAGAAGCGATTATTTTTTTGTAGGTGAAAATGTTTTCCAACATTGGATCCAATCAAGAATTTTATACCTACGAAACATATAAACGCAGTTGAAAGCAATTAAACTAACTGCCTCCGGAATTACTTGGTTCACAAATTTATTGCAGAAATTCTGAACTCTCTACGGTGTTTAGTTTTCCAGTTTATTTTCCTCACCAGCCAATATTATAAAACTATCTTTTTAGACACAATTTTTAAAAATACACTAAAGAAGGAAAACGAAAAAAAGAGAAAAAGTAAAAAAAAGAAGGAAGGGAAAAACGAAAAAAATTGTCAAAACTTTAATTGGCTCTTGGTTTTTTTGAAAGCCTAAATGACGGCTAGGCAAATTGTTTTTTATTTAAAAGCGAAACAAAACTGTTTTTTAATGTTTAACTGATTGAGGAGCAATTAAGTGAATTACATTTGACAGGGGTGCAATAAAGAAATTATTTATTTTATAATGTTTTCAACGTTTCACTTATGGTTTCAAACAAAGCAACATTGACATATTGGACATTTTGTTTTATTCCATTTCATTTAATTTGATTTTACTTAATTTTTTGAATTTTGTTTTTTTTTTAATTTGATTTGATTATATTTTATATTATTTATTTTATTTATTTATATTTTATATTATTTTTATTTATTAATTTATATTTTATTTTATTTATTTGATTTTGGTATTTTGTTTTGTTTCATTTTATTTTTACCAATGCTTTTATTAACTCGTCGGCTCTGTTTCTCTGTTTCAAATCTTGCAATCAATTTTTGAGTCACTTCCTGATGATAGATTTTTTTCAAATTTTGCATACATGCTCAAGATAGAAGACAATGCAATATTCAATTATTAGTTTTACAATAAGTCAATTAATTTAGTTAATTTTCTTGAGGATTTTATATATATATATATATATATATATATATATATATATATATATATATATATATGTTTATTATATTTATTTGTTGTATATTGCGACTTTAATATAAAATAAAAGAGTAATATAAGAAAAAATTGATTGCAAAATTTTTGTTTATGAGCTTAATGGAAATCGCAATGCTCTTCGAACCATATTACGCCAGGCCAGACTTTAATATAAAATAAAAGAGTAATATAAGAAAAAATTGATTGCAAAATTTGTGTCTTAATTACATATAAGAGCATTGGTTTTAAAAATTCGTTTTTAATTTACTTGTTTTAAATTTAGCTCGTAATATTTATTTACCTATAGTTTACTCATTTAACTTTAATTTGATTAAATTTTATTTAGTAAAATTTCAACACTCTTTTATTAAATTATTTTATTATAATAATATATTGTTATAGTATTTTATTATACTATTATATTATTATATTTTAATATTAGTATATTAGTATCTACATTATAGTAGCCAACGTTACTCACTCACTCACTCACTCACTCACTCACTCACTCACTCACTCACTCACTCACTCACTCACTCACTCACTCACTCACTCACTCACTCACTCACTCACTCACTCACTCACTCACTCACTCACTCACTCACTCACTCACTCACTCACTCACTCACTCACTCACTCACTCACTCACTCACTCACTCACTCACTCAATCAATCAATCAATCAATCACTCAATCACTGATTCTATCACGCTTGCGTAATTATTTGTATAGACGATGTCGATGTGCACGTAAAAATTTATTGCGCGCAGGCGTGTAATAAAAGTTATTATGCAGTTGTACTTATATTACTATATACCATGGACTTCTTAATATAACTCCTCCTCGCTAATTGCGAGCCAGTCCCAAGCCTGGAGAAAGGAGGAGGAAAAAAAGTAAAAAGGATCAAATTTTGATCCACGACAGGAAGTACTTAAGTGCTTCTTACATACAGCCATTAGAGTCTTAAAACACCTGGTGTAAAGGACTATAAACTATTATAAAAAAATAAAAAAAAACTTCTTAATATAAGAAGTCCATGCTATATCATGGCTATATACACTTTCAGTCCTAGAGACCAAAAGAAGTGGCGCTGCAATCAAAAATTATTAAATAATGCGATTTAAAAAAAATCTCAGAAGCAAGGACCACTTCTCAACGATGGCCGTCATTTCACAAGAAATGTCGTGTATACTGAAATTCTTTAATAACTAATTATTGCACTCTTTAATTTGCACATCTTTTAAATTTATATAAAATACTTTATTAGATTGAAAACTTAAACACAATAAAAAATTTAATTAAATTTGCATATATAAAACAAAAATTTGTTATGGTTATCAACTGTCATTTAGTTTTTGTTGACTATTTTTATAAAATGTATCCAAAGTACATCGTAATTTTAATACATCCGTCCTTGGGACGTCAAAACCTCTAGTATTAGTATAATAGTATATTAGTATCTATATTATAGTAGCCCACGTCACTCACTCACTGATTCTGTCTACCCTTACGTAAGTAGTCGTATAACGGTGGTCAGCAGGCGTGTAATAAAAGTTATTATGCAATTGTACCTACATACCATGGATATCTAGATATATCTAGATATCCATGCTACATACACTCTCGGTCCTAGAGATCAAAAGAAGTAGCGCTGCAATCATTATATAATATTTTTCTATTGCAGCGGTACTTATTTTGATCTCTAGGACTGAGAGTGTATAATAACTTTTATTACACGCCTACGCGCACTAATTTTATCAACTGAAGCCTGCTGACCACAGTTATACGACTACTTACGTAAGGGTAACAGAATCAGTGTAAGCAATTTTGCCAAGGATAACTTGATATAACAAGATATCCTTGAATTTCGCATAACGCGGCGGTCGCGATAGTCTAAAGTCAGCAGTAAGCAGTTGCTAAAATTAGTGCGCGCAAGCGTGAATTAAAAGTTATTAAGCAATTGGACAATGTCAGTCCTAAAAATCAAAAAAGGTTGCAATCGCAAAATAATTTATAATGGGATTTTAAAAAATTCGTCATTTTTGACAAGCTATCTCTAGTATTAGTATATTAGTAAACTATAATAGCGGAGGTTACCGGTGTTGCCCGGGTTTTTATAAGATTTTCTATAATTTTTCTCTCGTATTTTTACTATCTCGCTCCAGTTGCCATCCCTGTTTATTCTCCCGCTCGTTCTCGTTTAACGTTATCACTGATTTTATTATAATGCAATAAAATATTTTACAAAAGTAAAATTACATAGGGTTCTGAAGAGGGCGCATGCCGAAACTCGAGTTAACCCTATTAATAAAAATTTAAAACTTTTTGTTTCTATTCTTAAATTGAAAAACAAACAAAGTTTAAGAAAATTTGAAAAGTTACTGAAGAAAAAGATTAATTCTAAATGGGCTGTTGTCTACAACAGAGCGTGTTTAAATTAAATTATTACGCCGTTTATGAAGTATACTTGGACGTATATAATTACAATTATATAATTATACTTTGACGTAAATAATTATAATTTTATTGTTATTATTATAATTTTATTTTATTTTTATAACGTTTTTTGAAATTTCTTTGTGTTTTTCTTTTATTCCATGCAATTCCATAGAAATTTTCATGAAAGCTGTTTTAAATCCCTCATAGGGACTGTAAATTAAATGCAACGAAATCCTTTTAAGAGCTAGAAAATCACATCACAACACAACTTTCTTTTTTTTTCTTTTAAAATTTTTGTTTAAACTTATTTATTTAAAAAATAAAAATTAATCTTGCTCATTGGTTTTTCTACAACCAGTCTTTCAGCCATTTTGCTTTATTCTACATTCACATGACAAGAAGAACGATCCCTGAATTGTCGTTCCATGACAATATAAATATCTCTCTCAGAATTTTTATACTTTTAGAAAAATAATTTTAAATTTGTTTTTCAGTTTTGATATACAGCACATCCATGTTTTTATTTGTTTTCTTTTTTTCTGAGAAGCAATTAAAACGAAGAGTCTATGGAATGTTATGACATTTTCATTAATGCACTTATCACACCAATACATGGTTTCAAAGTTTGTTCATTCACCACAAAAGATTGTAATATATAATTCTTCAGTGATAGAAACTCTTGAAAATTAAGAAAAATACAATATTACTTGTTAAAGATAATTATATACGTCCAAGTATAGATCTTAAAGATCGTCGTCATCATCATCGTCATCATCACCATCATCATCATCATCTATATTGCCATCATCATCATCATCATCATCATCATCATCATCATCATCATCATCATCATCATCATCATCATCATCATCATCATCATCATCATCATCATCATCATCATCATCATCATCACCACCACCACCACCACCACCACCACCACCACCACCACCACCACCATCATCATCATCATCATCATCATCATCATCATCATCATCATCATCATCATCATCATCATCATCATCATCATCATCATCATCCATCATCATCATCATCATCATCATCATCCTCACCGCCTTATTCTTCATTGTCTGTTTATTAAAACTGCTGGCGTGGTCCTGCGTCGAGGATCAACGGAATGTGGAGTGACGTTGTAGAAGTAGGCTGTTGACTTTCCAGTCACGTCTCCACAATGACATTCCCTGCTTTACATTCCACTTGTCCATTTGCATACTTGTCTCACTTAATTACTTTCTTTCTTTTTCCGTTTCTCTCTTTCTCTTTTTCTTTCTTTCTCTCTTTCTTTCTTTCTTTCTCTTTTTTGTCTTTATTTTTCTCCTTCTCTCTTTCATTTTTTCTCTTTTTTCTCTCCTTACTTTTTTTTATTTCATTTTTCCTTTTTTTTTTTTTCCTATTTTTTTCTATTTATTTTCACTTTTTCTTACGTTTAAGTGTCAATAAATTTGTTTAATATTTCTCCAGCCTGCTAATGATGATGGATGGTGATGACGATGATGTTGAAAGTTATGGTAGCGATGATGATGATGATGGTAGTGGTTATTGGTTATTGTGAGGCCAACGACGACGCTTCTGATAAAGATGAGACTATTTTCAAAATTAAATTAATTATTGCTCATTTACATGCATGACATTACATCAACCAATGGCATTCACTGTTTTCGTCTTATTCTATTTTTAGCTTCATTGCTAAAATTAAATCTGCATATGAGATTATTCATTATCAATTTTTTATCGCATCACAACCTTCATTATTTTATGACCTTTATTGTTTCATGACCTTCGTTATTTTATGACCTTCAGAATTTCATGGCGTTCGTTGTTTCACAACTTTCATTTCGTCATGACCTTTATTGTTTCACGACCTTCAATATTTCATGACCTTTATTATTGCATGACCTTTAATATTGCATGACCTTTATTATTTCATGGCCTTTAATATTCCATGACCTTTATTATTTCATGACTTTTAATATTGCATGACCTTTATTATTTCATGACCTTTAATATTGCATGACCTTTATTATTTCATGATCTTCAATATTACATGACCTTTATTGTTTTATGAACCTAATTCATTCATGACCTTTATTGTTTTATAGTTTTGATAATTTCATGGACTTTATTGCTTTATGACATTAATTTCCCTGTGAACTTTCTTGTTTTATGCCCTACAAAGACCTCGTTATTTTTGTTATTTTTAATGATTGTCATTCCTTTACCACCTTCATTATCCAATTGCAAAATGCTAATCGAAAACATAATTAACATTCATAAAATTTATTATTCGATTCCAAGATTCTAATCGAAAACATAATTAACATTCAAATGCCACAAAACTTATCTTGTTCTTGCTCAACTCAATTTTGTTTTATTCCGTCAATATCATCCAACCTGGATTCTTAAAAAAATAAAAATTTAAATTTCTCAGCTAATTGAAGTTTTTTTTTAATAATTGAAAATAAAAAATGTCGTTTTAATGCCACGTGATCTCTTCAAGCTGTGCAGATTGCAATGAACAGGAGAAACGGGAAAGAATAAATAAATTAGCTCATATATATTCTGCAGCACTCAAATCTCTTCAATTTTATTGGAGATCTTAAATAGTCCAATTCTCATTGGAAATTGTCTGAATAACTAAAGTTCTGCTTGGTGACGATGACGATGACGATGACGATGACGATGGCGAAGACGATGACGATGACGATGACGATGACGATGACGATGACGATGACGATGACGATGACGATGACGATGACGATGACGATGACGATGACGATGACGATGACGATGACGATGACGATGACGATGACGATGACGATGACGATGACGATGACGATGACGATGACGATGACGATGACGATGACGATGACGATGACGATGACGATGACGATGACGATGACGATGACGATGACGATGACGATGACGATGATGATGATGATGATGATGATGATGATGATGATGATGATGATGATGATGATGATGATGATGATGATGATGTTGATGATAATATGATGATCATGGTTTCGGCTGAGTTGACAAGAAAGTGAAAAGATTGTGTCGCGCAAAACTCTCCAGCATAAAATGAAAACGACCGAAAGGAACTTCCGCTCCACAGGGGTCGTGCTGAAAGGTCAAGTGCACTGACCGGAAGGTCATCTCTTTTTATATTAAAATGATTAATTGTTCGCGTGGTTTCGCGGCTCGTTTCATTCCTCATTATCTCCAATTGCCAGGTTCGAAACCTGAGTGAGTCGTTTTGAAGCGAGAATTTTCGTGCTGCCAGCTAAAAGCGGGTGGAGGGAAGGTGATGCGGTTAAGGAGGGGGGGTTATGATGTGAAGCAAAAAAAGATTTTTTTTATTTTCAATTTAGTAATTTTTAGTCGGAAACCTTTAAATGCCAACAATACAAATCGTACCAAAGTTTTCTAATTTTCAAGTTACACATTATTTTATTTTTTATTTGTTAAAAAATTTGAACGAATGCCTAACTTCAGCTCTTTCACAACTCACACGCACACTGCTTCTCTCATCTTCAAACCACCTTCATCTCGCTCCCTACCGTCTGGAAATACTTTCCAAGAAAGATGCGTGTCATCTGTCCTTCTAATTCCAAAGTCTACTTTGAACAATTTTTATTCTGGTAATTGGTGGCTTCTTTATGTTTATGTCTTCTGTAAGGCGCTTCACTGGCGGTTTTTGTTGTTAGCAAACGTTTTATAATATCTCCATACATTACTCTTCAACATATTCAATAAAACTCACCATCACACAGACACAGATAAACACACACACCCACTCCTGTTTAAAACACGCAGTGTTATGTGTAAGGTTTAACTAGTTATACGCATTAACAGGAGTGAGTATGTGTGTGTGTGTGTGTGTGTGTTTGGATGAGTGTGGATGAGTGTGTATAGTGATTAAGCTGAGTTCGATTTTACAACATTGCACCTTCAACATGCTAATATAAAAAAAAAATTCCTCGCTTTCTCACCATCTCGTATTAGAACTATGGCGACCGTGCAAAAGACTTTTATTGAACCACCACGACTTGCAGTCAATCTCCCATCCAGTCATGCTGGTCATTCATGGATTATTTTCCAAGTGATCGATGGTGCTTGCTCCTAATTGTACCCTCTCTTCTCTTTCTCTCTACCTTTCTATTTCTTTCTCTTTTTATTTTTTTCCCTCTCGTTCTTCCTCTTCTTTAATTCTATGATTTTCAGCTGGTTTCACAAACCTTTTACGTTTTTTACGCATGTGATATTGCATGTGCTTTTATATCTATTTGCTTGTATGACAGTGTCTTTTGTTTCTTGGATATACAGTATAATCCCACTATAACGTACTTTAAGAGACCCAAGAAGTGGGTGCGTTATATCCAAAGTCCGCTATTTCCAGGGTAGGAAAAAAATCAAGAAGTTGATATAGAAAAATAAATTGCATTTGTTATTATTATTATTATTATTATTATTATTATTATTATTATTATTATTATTATTATTATTATTATTATTATTATTATTATTATTATTATTATTATTATTATTATTATTATTATTATTATTATTATTATTATTATTATTATTATTATTATTATTATTATTATTATTATTATTATTATTATTATTATTATTATTATTATTATTATTATTATTATTATTATTATTATTATTATTATTATTATTATTATTATTATTATTATTATTATTATTATTATTATTATTATTATTATTATTATTATTATTATTATTATTATTATTATTATTATTATTATTATTATTATTATTATTATTATTATTATTATTATTATTATTATTATTATTATTATTATTATTATTATTATTATTATTATTATTATTATTATTATTATTATTATTATTATTATTATTATTATTATTATTATTATTATTATTATTATTATTATTATTATTATTATTATTATTATTATTATTATTATTATTATTATTATTATTATTATTATTATTATTATTATTATTATTATTATTATTATTATTATTATTAACACAGCTTTTTAACTAGAAAAGTCACAAAAAAGTACATGTAACGTCAGTGAGGCAGTAAAAAGTGCAAAATTATCGTCTCAAATATATGTCACTTTTTTCTGACTAGTGGTCCACTGACTAGGATGCTTTGTGATCTAACTTGGACAAGCAATTTGTATAGAGTGTTTTTATGATGTTGATAACATATTAGTCCAATCTTCTTAGCACCTAAAGTGGTTTAAGGTTCGGTTTTTCTCTTTGTGTTCAGATTGTATTTGTGGTAGATTTACTGAGACTGTATGGCCAAGATATTCTAACTTGTGAATATGTTTTATTTTCTTAGTGGTAACATATTTTATTTTATTTTATTTTGTATATATATATTCACATAAACATGGTCGCGAAAACACTAGTTTCCATTTAAAAAAAAATAAACTTTCAGAGTTCCGTAACTCCATTATCAAGGCTTGAAACTATATAAACTAAGAAAAACCGAAAAGCTAATTTCTACGAAACAGCATTGATGGATATGCGAAAATTAAAATATATGAAGGTTGTATTAATTTGTAATTTTTATTTGTAATTAAGAGTTTTTAACTTCTCTTTTGTGACTCTTTAAATCCTTTATATTAACTTGAAGGTTGTATTAATTTGTAATTTGTATTTGTGTCTCTTTAAATTCTTTATATTAACTTGACCGTGCTTTCTTGCTTGACTGCTTGAGCCATACGTTGGGACCCAATATCACTCAAAAAACCTAACTTTTCGTTACCCAATCAAGTTTATTTGCCGCTGCGGACTTAACATTCTATCAAATTATCAGATTGGTTGGACGAAATATAAGTAAATTATAGAATAAAATCAATAACACCGTTACCAATTTAAGAAAATTTAAAATTTTATGTAGAAAAACAAACTATCAACTCTTGGTTTCCTTGAAGAAAGAGATAATTAATTTAAAAATTTAAAAATTTATAATAAAATATTTGTTTATTCCATATCGATTCGAAACTAGCTTAAATTTTTAATCATTGCAATCGAGTTAAAAATTAGTGGGTTTATTTATTAAATTTTCAGATTGAATGAACAATATTTGAGTGAATTATAGAATAAAATCAATTAAAACTTTTAAAGAAATTTAAAAATTCCAAATTTTATGTAGAGAAACAAACTTTAAATTTGTAGTTTATTTAAAGAAAGCGACATTTAATTTTAAAATTTAATTTTTTTAATAAAAAATGTGTTTATTCCATATTGATTCGAAAGTTTCTTAAATTTTTGATCCTCACATATTTCACATATTAAGTAATTAGAAGACTGTCAATGTCTTCATATTTTATGGACTTACTATCATTAGGAAATTATTTTACAAAACATTTTTAGTCGCCGAATTACAAAATTATAACGGCTTTTTAAAAACCAAGTTTTTTACGGATTTTAACCGCATCATTGGGCTAAGAGAGGAGAGGAAAACTTTGTTTGTAAGTTATTAAAATGTAAGAGCAATGTCAATTGGGCAATTATGACACAATGGAACTATCAGGAGAATATCTGCAAGAGTTACCGCGGTTTCGGAGCCAACTACAAGTTTTTGGACAGCAGTTATAACCTTCTACGGCTCAGCTCTCGGTGGTGTCTTTGTACAATCAGCCACCAGTTAGGTGTAACTTTAAGTAACTTGAATTCTATTTTTTTTAATAAACTGGAATTCATAAATCAGATGCATACAATATTATAAAAGACCCATAAACATTTCTTTGACTGGAGTATAAAAAGGCAGTGTGCTTATAAAATCTGACCCAGTTATTAATGAAATTCATTCTTGCTTAAAAAGTTAGTGACCGTTTAATGTGGATATAAATATGTGTATGAAATTTTATTTCATAGTTGTAGTATTTGCAAGGAAATTGCCCACTGAACCTGATCCGATGCTTACAGCCAATCAGCGCTATTTAGGGGCACCAGAGACTTAGATGGTCATTCCCGAAGAATCTAATGGTATCAGCTCCCCGGTGACATGGTGACAGAGGTTTCAGCCTATATCTACATACATAATTTCTAATGTATGTATGCATGTATGTATGTATGTATGTATGTATGTATGTATGTATGTATGTATGTATGTATGTATGTATGTATGTATGTATGTATGTATGTATGTATGTATGTATGTATGTATGTATGTATTAATGTATGTATGTATGTATGTATGTATGTATGTATGTATGTATGTATGTATGTATGTATGTATGTATGTATGTATGTATGTATGTATGTATGTATGTATGTATGTATGTATGTATGTATGTATGTATGTATGTATGTATGTATGTATGTATGTATGTATGTATGTATGTATGTATGTATGTATGTATGTATGTATGTATGTATGTATGTATGTATGTATGTATGTATGTATGTATGTATGTATGTATGTATGTATGTATGTATGTATGTATGTATGTATGTATGTATGTATGTATGTATGTATGTATGTATGTATGTATGTATGTATGTGTGTGTGTTTTAACTCTTTGCGAGCTTTCGTCGCCGAAGGTCTTCAGAAGAAGAACCTCTCATTTTTAGCGTTTCGGCCCTTAAACTTCTTGACGCTTTTAAGAGAGAGGTGGGCCCACGTCCGTTGATCAGGCGGACGCCCTTCGGCGAGAAATATTTCCAAATTCCTAACTTGAAACACGAAAATTCAAAGTTCAGCAGAAAACTGTTCGAAACAAGACTTGAAATCGCCGGAACGATTATCGCCCAATGTAAACAAGGCTAAACCATTTCGTGTGCATCTTGTAGCGCTTTCTTTTTTCTATTAGCGAAAATCCAAAAAGATGCAGCTTCAGCTGTCTGGGAGATCTCCTTGATGGCTCGAGTTTTTTCTCGGTTTGAAAAACCAAGAGCTTTCAGCAGTTTTAACATTGAGCTGCTAACCAAGCCTCGTACGCCAACCTCGACTGCAAAAATTTCAGTCCTGAACCCTTTGGCATTCAAATCACATGCTAAATCCCTATATCTCTCCTCTTTGAAAATATTGCTAGATTCCATGTTACTTTCCCATGGCACAGAGAGTTCAATCAGGAACATTGTCTTGGCCAAGTCGGAATATACAATTATATCCGGCTTTAAGCCGCTAGATCTCACGGCTTCTGGAAATTTTCTTTCGCCATCCAAATCAGCTGAAACCGACCAATCGTCGGCAGCACCCATCACACATTCAAAGTCTCTTGTAGATCTGAACCTGTGGAACTTCAGATTGCCTTCTCTCAAAAAGTAGATTTTCATTTTCTGCTGTATTCCTCTTGTCTTTGCTTTCTTACACGCTTCTTTGACGAAGTCAAGCAATTTTCGGAGTACTTGGTTATGACGCCAAGTGTACCTCCCGTGTGAAAGTGAAAACGAACAACAGGAAAGAACGTGAATGAGAGTCTCCGATTGCCCACATAACATGCACGAATCATCGTCTTTCAACTTCCATCTTCGAAGATTGCTGGATGACGGCAGTTGATCATAAACAGATCTAATCAAAAAAGACAAACGTAGTGGTGTGTATTGCCAAATGTCTTTCCAAGAAAGTGAACGCTGAACAGCATTTTCCCATGTCGTCCAGTCTCCTTGTTGAGATAACTGAACAAACTTAATCATTCTCTGGGACTCGATAGCTTTCTTTCTTTCCTGAATGACCAGACTTGTTCGTTCACTGGTGCTGGCTTTTGACCACCAAATTCGATGGGTTGACCCGAGACCCCGTTTGTCCTGTTGAACTGCCCCAACTCTTTCTGTCCAACGTAAAGAGGCTTCAGCTTCTGTGATCTCCTTTCTGGCTAACCATTTCTTTCCGGACTTTACAAGAGGTCCCATATCCACAATTCTTTGATCCGAAGAGTTATCCAGCATTAGTTGCGTACGGATCTTGTTTATCTTAAACTCCTCAACCAAAGACTTCAGTGGCAACCTCAGTTTGGCAGTCCTGCTGTACAAAGCTACCGAAGAAAATCCCGGAGGCAGACCCAACCATTTCCTTGTAAATTTATTCATCTTCCTTTCTAGCTTTTCTACCAATGGTAAGCTCATCTCATACATTGATAGAGGCCAAAGCAATCTCGGTAATAGAACAAACTGAAGCAACCACAATTTGAACCTGCTCTGGAGTGGGGCCGCATCAATTTTCTTCATATCTTCAAATGCCGATCGAAGAACCTCAGAACACCGTCCAGTGTCCTTAAGCGAATCGTCATACCACCTTCCCAGGCTCTTAACCGGTTCTTCTCTCAATGTTGGGATCCTGTTGCCAGCAACTGAAAACGTCACGTTGTCGTCGATCTTGCCTCGTCGCAGAGATAAGCTTCTTGACTTGGTTGCCTTGAAACTCATGCCGCACCATGATAGCAGCCCGCTGAATGCATCAAGAGCCCGTCGCATTGAGATACATTTGTTTAGAACCAAAGTTGTATCATCCATGAAGGCCTTCACCGATGGCATCAAGATACCTTTGCCAACGTAAGCTTCCTCCACGCGAGAACCCACTGCATTCAGAAGCAGCTGCATCGCTAATACGAAGAGAATGGGTGAAATTGAGCAGCCCATTGCTATACCAACTTCTAACTGGAACCATTCTGTTGAACAGGAGGACGTAGACAACCTCAATTTGAAATGTCCGAAATACTGTTGCAACATTTCTATCACAAAATTTGGAACATGATGCGATCTGAGAGTTCTCCACAACATTTGGTGACGAACGGCTCCATAAGCATTGGCAAAGTCTAACCAGACAATGTGCAAGCTGAGACGATTTTCTTTAGCTCTTTTCAATGCTTCCCAGATCACTGACGAATGTTCGATGCATCCTGGTACTCCTGGCACTCCTCCCTTCTGAACAGACCTGTCGATGTAATTGTTTTGAATTACATAGCTTGTCAGTCTCCGAGCAAGGACAGCAAAAAATATCTTTCCCTCGACGTTTAACAATGAAATTGGGCGAAACTGATGTATTTCCTTCGAGTCTTTTTCTTTCGGAATAAAGATACCTTCTGCTCTTTGCCATTCGCTTTCAATTCTTCTTCTTTCCCAAGAGCCCACGAGTAGAGAATGCAATAATCTCAATACTTCTGGGCATTTTTTGTAGATGAGATATGGCACCCCATTTGGTCCAGGAGCAGATCTGTTTCTTGTTCTGTAGAGAAATTGAGTAACTTCGAGTAACGAAATCATGCCATCTCTGAAAGAAAAATTTGGAAGTGGGATTTCTGGAAGATCGGTTCTTTCTTCTAACTGCTGATCTCCACGCGGGTCACGGAATGCTGACCGAAAATATTCATCGAGCGTTGCTTTGTCTGCTTGAAGCGTTCCTGACTTGGGTGGGTCCAGTAAATTTCTTCCATATTTGAATGGGTCTTTGATGAACTGAAACCTGGCATTTCTCTGATCTCTTTTCTTTATCCGAAAACGCTCGGCCTTCATTAGGGCAGACAAACGACGCCCCAAACTCTGCCGCAGCTCTGCGAGACCAGCTTTTTCATTTTCCTGTGCTCTTTTCCACCGCTTTCGTAACAGTTTCTTTTCTCTCTTCAGCTGATTGATTTCTCTTTGACGTCTAGAAATCATGCCTTCATTGTTTCGAACCTGACGTTTTTGTTTCACACCAAACAATTCAATGCTTTTTTCGTAAATAACATCAGTGAAGTCTTTCATACTGAAATTTGATGAATTTCTTGAACGTGTTTTGAGAAGTTTTGAGAGTGTTTCGTCCAACTTTTTCCATGCAATTGTATCTCCTGCTGCAGGAAAATCAATTCTTGGCCTAGGTTGACTGATTTCTACTTCCGGATTCACATCTTGAACTGCGTCGGGGCTGTGGTTGGCCTCCGGCCCGGCAATGTTCGACGTTTTACCTGCATTAATATCTGATGCAGGACGTTGACGGAATTCGGTTAAGCAGCCCATTTTCGTTCTGTGGACTTTCATTCCACGGATCGTCTTGAAACTCCTACCGCAAACACACTCGTGAAGCATACCCCTATTAGGGTCCGTTGAAGAAGCAGGGTCGTTGTCCAAAGGTCTGAATGTGAGTTCATCATTCTCCCCCTCCTTTCGGTTGGAACTCTGGGGGCATTTCGTAGTATAAGATGAAGCGGCATTTGAACGGATTGTACTTCGGCTAAGCCAGGCCTGATACCCGTGAAGTTCTCGTCTTTCCGAGAGGTCACTTGTCTTTCCAAGTGTCAACGGTCTTTCCCAGTTGCCAACGGTCTTTCCCAGTTGTCATATGTATGTATGTATGTATGTATGTATGTATGTATGTATGTATGTATGTATGTATGTATGTATGTATGTATGTATGTATGTATGTATGTATGTATGTATGTATGTATGTATGTATGTATGTATGTATGTATGTATGTATGTATGTATGTATGTATGTATGTATGTATCTATGTATGTATGCATATATGTATGTATGTTAGCAATTTCGCATAACGCGGTGGCCGCAGTGGTCAGCAGTCAGCAGTTGAAAAAAATAATCCGCGCAGACGTGTAATAAAAGTTAGTACGCAATTGTACCCTGTCAGTACTAATTATCAAAAAAGGTGGCGCTGCAATCGCAAAATAATATAAAATGGGATGTTAATAAATCCCCGTCATTTTTGACGGGCTATCTCTAGTATACACACACCCCACACACACACACACACACACACATATATATATATATATATATATATATATATATATATATATATATATATATATATATATATTTATATATATATATATATATATATATATATATATATATATATATATATATATATATATATATATATATATATATATATATATCTTTGTTTGCTTATTAATGTTTTTCCGGTGTATTTTCATTATTGTAAAATTTTAGGCTAGACTACAAATAGAATTGTAAAATGAACAACGCTCATTATAACAGTAAGAAAAATACAATGTTCAGAAACACTGTATCAAATACAGACATAAAAGGGTCTCTTGGCACTCCGACAGTCCCGAACGCTACGTCGAAAACCAATGAAAACGACAACATTTACAGAGGACTGACTAATTACAATCAGTACCACAAGAAAAGTAACAAAGCAGCGGGACCCCTAAAAGCACCGGCACACCTTAGGGTCACGGTACGCTGGGACTATCAGCCCGACATCTGCAAGGATTATAACGAAACTGGTTTTTGTGGCTTCGGAGACAGCTGCAAATTTTTGCACGTTAGAAGCGACTACAAGCACGGATGGCAACTGGAGAAAGAAGATAAACATCAGTTAGATAAGAACAAAGAAAACATGTCAAAGTACGAGATAGCCAGTGACGAGGAAGATGATCGTTTGCCGTTCAAGTGCTACATATGCAGGAAGTCTTTTGACAACCCCGTTGTAACCAAGTGCCAGCATTATTTCTGCGAGTCGTGCTTTCTGAAACGTAGCAAGAAAACTACCAGGTGTTTTGCATGTGACGTGGAAACTTACGGAGTGTTCAAACCAGCCAAAAACTTAATGGCGAAACTCGAACAGTCTGGAAAAAAAACTTCTAAAAGTTTCAAGCGTCGGCATTCTGATAGTGATGATGATGATGATGATGATGATGATGATGACCACTACGATGATAGTGAATGTCAGTCTGCTAATAAAAAGCCAAAAATGTCCTTTAGTGCAATTGGCCCTAGTAAAATTAAACGTGCAACAAGCTGTATGTAAGAATTACTTTTTTTTATAAACCACGCTCTTATACACTTTTGCCTAAAAATATAGCTGATGACCGTACTTATTTTTTCAAGGTCTTTGAGGCCAACGGTTTCCCTGCCTCCTTCCCAAATAACGCTTCTGGATTGGTGTAATGTCTTCAAAACTACGTTTATGCGTAAAATTTGATGTCAAAATATCAATGAGACGTGATCGAAAAATCGATTTCAAAATTTTTACTACACATACATACAAACATACAAACAAACATCAGGTGAAGCTAATAGAAGCGTTGTGAAATAGATATCAATTCTAAACTTTTCATTAAATTGTTTTCCAATCGTTTGACTTTCGAATAGTATTATAAAAATAAATAAATTATTAATACGTTTCCTGAAATGCTTCAAATTTTGGGAACTTATTCTTATAAAGAAAAAAATGTGAAGTTTTTTTTTTATCAAACATTGTTACAAATGTCTGACGACTTTCCCTGTCCTTAGTGCGCCACTTCACTTCTAGATAGCTCCTCAGCAGGTCTGTCTGTAGCTTATGTTCCTCCGCAGCTTGAAGGGCCATGAAAACATTTGTTCTTATATTACCAGTTTATTGTTGTAAAGTATTGTTCTTATATTTCTACACTAACAGAATAGTTGTGGTTTGGAACTTTCTCCCCGCCGATGTTGTAAATTGTTCCAGCGTTTCTTTATTTAAATTATCATTAAAATCAGTTAATTTGGACACTTTCTTATACTACAGCTAGAGTTATTTTTTACTTTTCTGTTATTCTGTGATATCTATGTGGTTTTTTGTTTTCACTTCTTGATGGTTTCTGTTTCTTGTGTCCATAACCAAGGATGTCTGTGATTTTTCCCAATGCTTTTATCTACTCGTCGTCTCTGTTTGTTTCTCTGTCTGTCTGTTTGTTTCTCTGTCTGTTTCAAATCTTGCAATCAATTTTTGAGTCACTTCCTGATGATAGATTTTTTTCAAATTTTGCATACATGCTCAAAATAGAAGACAATGCAATATTCAATTATTAGTTTTAAAATAAACAAGAAACCGCAAATTGAATAAAATTTGTCTCATGGGAAGCTAGCTAAGTTGTTTATTTAACATGATGTGATAGTCTGGAAGTTTGCCAAGGGAATTGTGAAGCTAGTCAAGTAAAGCGGTTTGTTTATTCAACTCAACATTAGGTGCTTGGACTGGCTTGGAGACCTAGTTTTCTATGAATAAATAGAGAGTAAGTTTTTTATGATAATCAGCTAAGGAATTTGTCAATTATCATTATCATGGTTGGGCAGATTTTAATAAGAACACGACACAGATTAAAAATTCGTTTTTAATGTACTTGTTGTATATTGCGACTTTTATATAAAATAAAAGAGTAATATAAGAAAAAATTGATTGCAAAATTTGTGTTTTAATTACATATAAAAGCATTGGGTTTTAAAAATTCGTTTTTAATTTACTTGTTTTTAATGCTAGTGTGAGTGGCTTACTAGCCCTTCTGGCATTTTTCAATAAATAAATAAATAAATAAATATTACCTCTTTATTATTGTAAACTAGCGGGGGCACCCGGCGTTGCCCGGGGTTTTTAGAGGTTTTTCTAATGTTTGTCTTTCTCGCTCCCGTTTCCTTCTCCGCTTTCCCGTTCCCGTCGCGTTCCCGGTCGCTTTTCCGCTCCCGGTCGATTTCTCGCTCTCGGTTGTTTTCCAGCTCCCGGTCGTTTTCCCGCTCCCGGTTGCTTTCCCGTTCTTGGTCGCTTTCCCTTTCCCGCTCTATCTTTCGCTCTCAGTTGGCTTCCCGTTCCCGTTTTCGCTCATTTATGTATGTATATGTATGTGTATTAGAGGTGTGCGCGGGGAAGACTTTTCGTCCCCATCCCCAACCATCCCCTGGAGTGTCATTTTTATTTCCATCCATCCCCGCCAGTATCATCCCCATCCCCAACCATCCCCGCAGTGTTTCATCCCCATCCCCAACCATCCCCGCAGTCTTTCAGTTTTTCATCCCCATCCCCATCCATCTCCACAATTTTTTAATCAATCCTGTACATCCTGTATTTTTCAGTACATCATTTCAATCCAACTATAACTTAAGTGTTGATATATAGAATTACAATTACACCGTAATATGACTCAATACAATTTATTTATTTATTTAAGTCCATGAATAAATAAAAGTCGATATGATTGCTTAAACCATCGGGCAATTTTCATTAAGGATTTGATTGGATTTTACACATTTACTGAAAAAATAGTCCCCATCCCCGCGGTATTCCTGCAAAGTTTGTTTCCATCCCTGCGGTAACCCCGCAACGTCATCCCCATTTCCGCGGAATTACCGCAAAATCCGCGGTATTCCCGCTGTCCCCACTACCGTGCACACCTCTAATGTGTATATATATGTATATAGTTCCCGCTCACTCACCCACTCCGCTCATTTTGTGACGGATTTCAAATTTTTTCTCTATATTTGATTCCCCTTGACTCTCAAGGTTGTGTGAAAATTTCATTACGATCGGATGAATGGTGCAGCAATGCATAAATAACATACATAAATTCATACATACATACATACATACATACATACATACATACATACATACATACATACATACATACATACATACATACATACATACATACATACATACATACATACATACATACATACATACATACATACATACATACATACATACATACATACATACATACAAACATTCATCTATATATATAAAAGAACATGTCCTGACTGACTGACTGACTGACTGACAGATGACTGACTGATAATCAACGCCGAGCTCAAACGCCTCATACTAGGAACGTGAAATTTGGAACTTATATTACTTTTATAGCGTAAACATCCGCTAAGAAAGGATTTTTGAAAATTTTGCTCCTGAGGGGAAAAAACTGGAAAACAAACTTTTTTCTAAAAAATTTTTTTAAAAATTTGTTCTGAAATTTGGTATATAGATTCTTTTTGAAAAATAAAAAGATACGTGTTTCACCACTTTTTGAAAATTCGGTTTCCCGGACCTCAAAAGTGGGTTGGAAAATTGGGTTATTTGGTTTTTAAAGTAGCTTCTACTCAAAAACTGTTACTGCTACAGGAGTAAAAATTAGTATTTAGTTTCTACTCCAAAAATAATGAAATATGTGTTTTAGCATTTTTTGAAAATTTGGTTTCCAGGACTTCAAATGTGGGGTGGAAAATAGGGCTAATTGTCTTTTATAGTAACTTCTACTCAAAAACAGTAAATACCACAGATGTAAAAATTATTATTTAGTTTCTTTTCTAAAAATAAAGATATACGTGCTTCACCATTTTTTACAAATTTGGTTTCCCGGACCTCAAATGTGGGTTGGAAAATTAGGTTATTTGGTTTTTAAAGTAGCTTCTACTCAAAAACTGTTAATGTCACAAAAGTAAAAATTAGTATTTAGTTTCTACTCTAAAAATAATGATATACGGGTTTCACAATTTATTGAAAATTTGGTTTCCAGGACTTCAAATGTGGGGTGGAAAATAGGGTTATTTGGTTTTTAAAGTAACTGCTACTCAACAACTGTAATTGCCACAGATGAAAAATTAATACTTAGTATCTACTCAAAAAAAAGATATACGTGTTTCATCATTTTTTGGGTTATTTGGTTTTTAAAGTAGCTGCTACTCAAAAACTGTTAATGCTACAAAAGTAAAAATTAGTATTTAGTTTCTACTCCAAAAATAATGAAATACGTGTTTTAGCATTTTTTGAAAATTTGGTTTCCAGGACCTCAAATGTGGGGTGGAAATAAGGGTTATTTGATTTCAAAATAACTGCTACTCACAAACTGTAAGTGCTACAAATGTAAAAATTAGTATTTTGAAGTTTTGTGCCGGTTAAAAGTAGCTAAGTCCAGCTTATCATCGGCCGGGCCAAGCCGTTATTTTAGAGTCTTCACACGGGCCAGGCCAAACATTAAATCAAAGTGGGACGGGCCGAGGCTTTTCACTAAGTATATCGATATTTTAGTGATTTTAGGGTCTTCAGTTTGGCTGGGCCAAACCTGAGGTCAAGGTGGGACGGGCCGAAGTTTTTCATCAAGTATATAGAACTTCTAGGCCTGTAAAAATGGGCCGGGCCTAATTCAGACGGGCTGTGCCGGGCCAGGAGTTTGGGTTTTTAAAACGGGCTGGGCTAATTTGTCGACGGGCCGAGCCGAGACCTAAAAAAATGATCTCTACTATGGATGCACGGTTCAAACTCTCTAATTTCATGCGAGCGAAGCCGCTACGGGCACTGCTAGTTTATATATATATATAGATGATTGTTCTTATATTACCAGTTTAATATTGTAAACGATTGTTTTTATGTTAACAGTTTATAATTGTAAACATTGGAATTTTTAACATATTGTAATCAGTATTTTCTGCTACCTAACGCAATCGACATTATCATAAACATAAACGACCCATTATTATCCACGTTAACTGAACAAGATTATTTGGTACATACAATCCATACATAAACATTTATGACTAAGCGACCATAGGGGTAAGGTTCGGGCGCGACCGGCGGGCCAATTAAACTCCTAAACAAAATTTTGCTCCTCCGGGAAACGTTCTTGCGTTTTTTGTGTCTCCCATGAATATTTACAATTTTTTATGCTCGTCGAGGAAGCAGCAAGAAAATTCACTTTTTTTTCTCGACATTTTTTTTCTCCAAAACTCGCCTCGACGTTTCGAAACTTCGTTTTGAGTACTCGGTCACGTGACATTCCGTTTTGTGGAATATTAATACGGGTGGTCCCTGGAGGAGTTGTTTTTAAATTTAGAAAATAAAACGTAAATTTTTATTTGTGGGTTAATTTAAAAGAAGCTGTAATTTTTAAATTTTCTCTGCAAAAACTAGCTTACTAAAATCACTGTTTTTTTCTATGAAGTTTAACAACAAGTTGGCGAAGAATGGATGGAAAAGAAATTAGATCCGATTTTGAATTATACGAGTATGTAATTAAAAGAAAGAATTCAATTAAAGGATTTGAAAGAGATAGATAGAAGTAGATAGAGAAAGAGAGAGAGAGAGAGAGAGAGAGAGAGAGAGAGAGAGAGAGAGAGAGAGAGAGAGAGAGAGAGAGAGAGAGAGAGAGAGAGAGAGAGAAAGATTTGTTCATTCTCAAAAAAACTTTTGTGTCGAGCTTTTTCAACACGTTAATCTTAACTTGCCTTCATGTTTGTTTGTTTATTTGTTTTTCAGTGTCAATAATGCATAATTTATATATATATTCATTTTAATGCTAGCTCTTAGTATGTACGTTAACAAATTTTATACAGCCATTGAATTGTTTTTGTCTTTTTAGTGCGTAAGAGAAACGTGATTTTAAGAAATATTGTTAAAGAAATTATTATATTTTGTTTGGACGAATTTATCTAGGAGCAAGTTTTCAAAACTCTCAAATAAAATACCCCTTATCTACCTTCCGCTCCCATTTTTATGTTTTCTAAATGCATACCCTCACTACTTCGTCCATACCCTCCCCACATCGTCCATACCTTTCTTCACCTTGTCTATATCCTCCCCACCTCGTCTATACCCTCTTCCCAACTCTCCTATCTCATTTTTACCGTCCACACCAGGCTTGCCCCGTTTCTCTATTAAGAAAATAATTTATTAAAATTACAATATAATTAAATTAAGTTAAAAGAGAAACTAAATAATAGAAAAAAAATAGATTGGAAAGGAGTGAAGAAATAGAGACAAAATGGCGTAAGGAACACAGGATTTAAAATAGGAGAAAGAAAATAGTGTATGAAATATAAAAAAAACGAAATAAAATCAGAAACAAGAGGCATTGTGAAGAAAAAGAAAATGGCGGCTTAGTTTTCAAAACGTTTAAAAGGCTTATTTCGTTGAGCAGCTGGTTTGCAATCAAGCTCGCAGACTAACCACGCACACAAACAAACAAGCACACTCACACAAACAAACAAGCACACGCACACAAACAAACAAGCACACGCACACAAACAAACAAGCACACGCACACAAACAAACAAACAAGCACACGCACACAAACAAACAAGCACACTCACACAAACAAACAAGCACACGCACACAAACAAACAAGCACACGCACACAAACAAACAAGCACAAGCACACGCACACAAACTAACAAGCACACTCACACAAACAAACAAGCACACTCACACAAACAAACAAGCACACGCACACAAACAAACAAGCACACGCACACAAACAAACAAGCACAAGCACACGCACACAAACTAACAAGCACACTCACACAAACAAACAAGCACACTCACACAAACAAACAAGCACACGCACACAAACAAACAAGCACACGCACACAAACTAACAAACACACGCACACAAACTAACAAGCACACAAACTAACAAGCACACGCACACAAACTAACAAACACACGCACACAAACAAACAAACAAGCACACGCACACAAACAAACAAACAAGCACACGCACACAAACAAACAAGCAAGCACACTCACACAAACAAACAAGCACACGCACACAAACAAACAAGCACACGCACACAAACAAACAAGCACAAGCACACGCACACAAACTAACAAGCACACTCACACAAACAAACAAGCACACTCACACAAACAAACAAGCACACGCACACAAACAAACAAGCACACGCACACAAACTAACAAACACACGCACACAAACTAACAAGCATACGCACACAAACGGCTCGAATTTAATGGCCGCCGTAAAACCGGAAGAACCAAAAACTCTAAATCGAATGTCGACCGGTTTTATGCCCGGGGCTTGAGACGTGAGCCCGAAAGTGTTGGACTTTTAATGAAAAGTTGTCGAAGGAAAAGCTTCTAGAATTTTAACAATAGGAATTTAGCGACGATTGCTTTAGGGACGGTACCGACTACTACCGACCGTGGAGTTAAGTGTATTAGTGGAGGTATGAACGGAAGGATGGAAAATAGAGCCTTTGGAAGAACGAACAGAAATATGGGTGGACGTGTGGTTAGACAAACAATCAGGTATACCCCCCCCCCCAAAAAAAAAAAGTTCAGTACGTCCAGAAAGGACGGAGAGACGGATAACTACTCATGCAGATGTGCGTAGGAGGAGGGAGTGATGAATGCAAACAAGAAACAGATAAACAAACAAACTGACGGATTGATGAACGCACGGATGTGTAAGGATGTGCACGGATGTGTACAGATGTGTAAGGATGTGTACGGATGTGTACGGATGTGTAAGGATGTGTAAGGATGTGTAAGGATGTGTACGGATGTGTAAGGATGTGTACGGATGTGTACGGATGTGTAAGGATGTATAAGGATGTGCAAGGATGTGTAAGGATGTGTAAGGTTGTGTAAAGATGTGTAAGGATGTGTACGAATGTGCACGGGTGTGTACGGATGTGTAAGGATGTGTACGAATGTGCAGGGATGTGTAAAGATGTGTAAAGATGTGTAAAGATGTGTAAAGATGTGTACGGATGTGTACGGATGTGTACGGATGTGTACGGATGTGTAAAGATGTGTAAGGATGTGTAAGGATGTGTACGGATGTGTACGAATGTGTAAGGATGTGTACGGATGTGTACGGATGTGTAAGGATGTATAAGGATGTGCAAGGATGTGTAAGGATGTGTAAGGTTGTGGAAGGATGGGCAAGAATGTGTAAGGATGTGTACGGACGAGTGGAGAGAAAATGAAGAAAAAAAGGCAATGGAATGTCTCGTGCGTTTTAAGGCTTCTCTTCCGTCAGGTAGAAAGCACGTTGTGGCCACCAGGCATATTCTTTATTAACTTCTGTGTTTCTACGTGTCCCTTTGTATGTATGTGCTTCTATGCTTATCAGTACTTGTTTGTAAGCTTGTATGTGTTTGTATGAGTCCGTTTGTGCATGTCTGTTGATGATAATCAATAAATTATTTTAAATTAAAGTATCATCCCTCTATATCTATCCTTATCTCTTTCGACTTTCTTTTAATATTTTTTTCTCTTTCATTTCATTTTAATTTCAGTCACGTTTATTTTTTATATAAAATTATCATTGTTATGAATTGAAATAATATATGCAATTGTTTTCAAGTTGAAGACATTTCATACATTTTAGTTTTGCCTTTTTTCACTCTTTTAAAGTTTTTTTTTCTGCTTCAAATGCTCAGTCACGTGAACGCATGACAACTTCTTCAAAAACAACTTTTTTTCAACAACAACAACATTAAACGGTTTCTTTAAAAAAGTTTATTTTATTTGTTCTCTTTATTTTTCGCGTTTAAAAAACCAAATTTGCGTGAAGTAAAGAACTTCTATCTCTCTTTTTATTTATATCCTTTTTTCTCTTTCTCTTTCTCTCTCTCTCTCTCTTTTTTTGTCTCTCTTTTTCTCTTTCTTTTTTTCTCTCGCTCTCTTTCTCTCTCTCTCTCTCTGTCTCTCTAGCTTCTTTCCTACATTCCATTTCCTCATCTTCAATTTGATTAGTCGTGTAGTTGCACCTTCGTTGACAAATTGTTCTTGTTATTGCTCAGTGAGGTCGTGTCCATAGCAACCAATGAGTTAATGCCGCACGGAATGATGAAATAATGAAAAATAATTAAGTTGAAGAAATAATTAGAATTGAAGTGACCTGCTGATGGGTGGGTTATTAAAATTGATTGACAGGAAATAGAGAAAGAAATAAAGAGATAAAGAGATAGAGAAAAAGAAAGAGAGGTTGCGTGATAGTAATAAGAAAGAAAAGAGGGGAACGTGCCATATTTATACCTGCCCCGCTAATTATTAAAAAAGCTTTTAGGCCGACCATTAGGCGGTCGACGTAGGGCTAATTTGCACTGAACGAAATTTTGTTTTCCATCTACGAATAAAATTTTACTTCTCCGTTTTGTAATATTTATTATTTTTATGCAATAAATAAAACTGGATTGAAATTTCATGTTTACATTTTCAATACTTGATTAAAAATTAAATGCTCACTTTTAATATTTCTCATTTTATTTCTTCTTTCTAAATTCACAAACAAGTGCCAAGGGAGGTGTAGGAATTCGAATGCCAGGTTATTCAGCCACGCTTCCGGCAAAGATGCGCTGGTTTGAAGACAAAAAAGCAAAAAATAAAAAAAGCCAAAACAATCCAAACATTCAAATAAAACTGAACAAACAATCATTTTTTTTATTTTACACCTTTCATACAAATGTATACCTTTCAACCGCACAACCATTAAACGGAAATGCACACAGGAATTAGTCTCACCCTGCCTCGCCATTCCCGCTCCATTCCCGCTCACAAAAAAGTCTCCAGAACAGGCACGTGACTTGATAACAAACTGTGATTGGTCGGGCTCGGCGGCGTCTCTACGTGCTTAAATCTGATTTGCTGGCCCTCGGCACGACTATAAACAATTTTAAAAGTGAACTAGGGTTTTTAAAGTTTTCTTTCTTCCCCTCTCTTTTCTGTCTCTTTCTCTCTTTTTCTTTAAATTCTTCTCTTCTTCGCTTTCTCTTTGTATCTCTCTATCCCTGCTAGTCCAGACCTCAGGCAATAATTCAGTACAACATTGTTCTTTAATACGGCGCGTTGAACTTTTTAGGGACTATTTATTAAAGCGTACATTCTGTTATTTTAGATTTCTGAATAATTTTATTCTGAGTTATTAAGAATAAATGTTTGCAATTTATTTTTATTTTATGTTTTTAAACTTTCAAATGAATTGAAACAGCCCGTGTGTAACTCAATGTGGGGTGGGGTGGGGTAGGGTGGGAAGGGTGAGGGAGGCATGACACGCTAAATCAGCTGTGACGGAAATACTTGCGGTGATTAGGTGGATCTCTTTTGAAGTCCCGGAACGAGGGACTTTTCCGATATCTTCATTAGTTATTTACTATTCATTAGTTATTTACTATTCATTAGTTATTTACTATTCATTAGTTAGTTACTATTCATTAGTTATTTAATATTCATTAGTTATTTATTTAATGAATAATCATTAGTTATTTACTATTCATTAGTTATTTACTATTCATTAGTTATTTAATTTTCATTAGTTATTTACTATTCATTAGTTATTTAATTTTCATTAGTTATTTACTATTTTACAAGTCTATCGTCATAATCATCACCGTTGAAATCATCATCATTGAACTCGTTAGCACAATCAATCTTATTTTTATCATCATCATCATCATCATCATCATCATCAACGTCGTCGTCGTCATCATCATCATCATAATCATCATCATCATCATCATCATCATCATCATCATCATCATCATCATCATCATCATCATCATTATCATCATCATCATCGTCGTCGTCGTCGTCGTCACCATCACAACGGCTAACAATGGAGCATCCCCTCGGTTCTTAGCAGGAGTCATATAAGTAAGGAAACAGCGCGAGAAGAAAGTCTTTGGAATTGAGTTTCTCGAATTGAATTGTTTGCATAAATAAGAGAGAATACGATTGCATCTACCTCACACGACGATGGTAAAAATTGAATACAACAAAACAAAACACCACCACCCCTCTTTTATCTCACTCTCTCTCTCCATTTCTTCTTTCTTTCTTATCATTTCGCTGAACAAAAAAATTGTTGAAGTTGTTTATTAGGATTCAACATTTCTGTCGTGTTTTAAATTTATCGAAACGGACAGAATTGTTTCATTTTTTTTTTAAAAACTTTTCAAAGGTTTTCGTTGTAAACACGAGAGGTCAGTAGTCACCGTGTACTTAATTGTATACTAAACTGCATCTCTAGGTCAACCACTTTAACTTCCCGAATCATTGAAAACGAACTTTATCAGCATAACTCTTGTAACCGCCATCCCTACAACTACTACAACTACTACAACTACTACAACTACTACAACTACTACAACTACTACAACTACTACAACTACTACAACTACTACGACTCTCCCGCTCTTTTATCACTTTTTCTTTCTTTCTCTCTTTCGCTCGCTCTCTCTCTCTTCTCTCTCTCTTTTTCTCTTTCTCTTTCTCTCTCTCTCCTTCTCTCTCTCTCTATCTACCTTGTCCACTCACCTACTTCAACCTCAACTAGTTACATCTCGCTCTTCCTTTTCAGCAGCACTAAAAATAAAGGAGAAATATTTAAAAAGACATGCAACTAGCAACTGTCACGCTTTACAAATTTGCAGATCCGTTTTCTCTTTTTTCTTTCTTTTTTTTCTTTTTCTCTTTTTCTACTTCTCTATCTCTCCTTCTACTTTTTTCTTTTCCCGTCCATGACCTTTCCAACTCCAGATTCGTCATCACCTTTCAATTTCCAACCTTCAGTGACATCGTCTCCCAGATCGCTTCATCTTCCTCATTTTTCTTCCTTTTCCACACTCCCTACTTTTTATATTCTTTTATTTATTTAGGTCTCGCTATTTCTTTCTTTGTCTTCGTTTAAGTTTTCATAATTATTTTTGTATTTTTATTTATTTATATGTCTTTTCATTTGTTTCTATGTCTTCTTATTTTTTCCTACGCATTCTTAATTGTTTCTATGTTTTCTTATTTGTTTCTATGTTTTAATAATTGTTTTTATGTTTTCTTATGTTTCTATGTTTTAATAATTGTTTCTATGTTTTCTTATTTGTTTCTATGTTTTAATAATTGTTTTTATGTTTTCTTATTTGTTTCTATGTTTTAATAATTGTTTTTATGTTTTCTTATGTTTCTTGTGTGTCTGTCTTCTATGCAAATCCAAACCGCTAGACCAGGGTTTCTTAACCAAGGGGGGGTGCCGTTCTAGTTTAGGGGGGAGCGAAAAATAAAAGTATAAAAAATAAAGTTTTTAAATTTTAAACAAATAAGCATTAATTTTTGCTATAAATAACTATAAAATTTTTTAAATCTTTAATTTTAGCAATGCTTGTATTTTTAAATCCTTTATTTTACATTCACCGTGTTTGCTTGCTTAAACCATAAGTTGGGACGCTTTACGACTAAAAAAACATTCCCCGTTATCCAATCGAGTTGAATTTTGGTGGGTTTATTTGTTGCTGTGCAATTCCAAAATTGAGGAGGGGTTATGTTTCAGAAAAAATTGAAAAACTTCCAAATTTTCCTTCCAAAAAACTAATGACAGGGGGGTAGTCGTAGGTATTTTTCAGTAATTTTACTTTCAACAACAGTCATTTTCCAAAACCAGGCAATATACCCAAAAACTTTTTATTTGATAATCTGTGGGGATGCATTTCCCACTCCCAGATCCATCCCTGGTTAACACTTCCACTGGCATTTCAAAACTGAAAGGTGTAAAAAAATGGAAATATTCGGAGGACTGTGTTCAGTATGGTTTCACTTTTATCACTGAAAAAGACGTCACACAACAAAGGACCGAATTGTTTTTAATGTGACAAAGTCCTGTCAAATGACAATTTAAAACCGAACGAGCTTAAATAGCATTTCAGTGCAGTGCATTCCAACAATTCCGAATCGATTGACGTTCTTAAACAGAAAAGAGCTTGCGTGACGCCGCAGCAAGTTTACTTCAACTAGGATTTTGGTCAATTATTGACAAACTAATTCTGATTACCTCCTACCTAGTTTCTTGTTGAATTGTTAAAAGTAAAAAGGTCCACACTCTTTTTTAGATAGCTACCAGCTTTGGGCAAAAGTGTTCTGACATTCATCATTCAATTTGCTACTGCCTACTTGTGTGAGATTAGCTTTTGTGCTTTGGTAAATGTAGAAACCAAGCAAAGAATTTTATTGGAGGCCGGTGATGATATGCAAAATGCCTAGTTGAAGATTGGTCCTCGTTTTCTGAAATAATCGGTGGAAAAAAACAGAAAATAAATTAAATAAAAAACTTGAAGCAAATCACTTACATTTTACTTATTTTTTTTTTAAGTAGTGGGGTGCGGTCAAATCGAGTTTGTCTGAAGGGGGCGCGGCAAGAAAAGGTTAAGAACCACTGCGCTAGACCAATTTGAACGAAATTTGGCATGGATGTAGATGTCAAAGAGTAGAAAAAGATAGGATAGTATTTTTTTTTTAGTTTTTTGTTTTTTTACGATCAAAAAACTTTCCAGGCCAAAAGTGTCTATGTACGAACATTAAAGGTTAATGCGTAACAAAGTTCATATTTAGTTTACGTAATAACGTTTGAAGGTTTCAAGCTGCTTTTAGCCAGTCTATTTTACATTTTATGGAAAACAAATGAGCGGAAGCTGGAAAGCAAGCGGGAGAATGAGTGGGAGCGGAAGAGCGAGCGGGATTGAGAAAGCAAGTGGGAGCGGGAAAGCAAACCGGGAAGAAAAACGATTAAAAAACCTCTAAAACCCCGGGAAACACCCCTTAGCCTGCTAATGTGTATATAATAAATAAACTTATGATCCAGCAATAATATTTGTTTAATAAATAACTTAATAAGACAATAATAATAATATGTATATAATAAATCACCTAATAAACTAATAATAATAATAATATTTATATAATAAATAATCTAATAAGCCAGTAAGCGTATGTATATGATAATAACCTAATAAACCAATAATAATATATATTTAATAAATAACTTAATAAACCAATAATAATGTGTTTTGTAAACTTTAAGTTTAAATCATCAGAAATCATTTAAAGTTCCGATTGATTTCTTCATTGACACTTTTCTATTGAATAATCTCCCCCCCCCCCACTGCAACCCAACTCAAGTCTACCATTACAACATCATACCAGCAAGCCTGCGAATACATTTTATCACGTGATCGACCGATCCCGGAAGCGACCCGCGTAAAACACGGTACGCTAAGACGCTAATGCACTTTTAACATCAGGTCAGAAAATATATTGAATGATATAATATTCATGTGTATAAATTATGCACAAATTACCTTTTTTTCATTTCGGATGGTCATTTCGAAGCACCTGCTGTGTCACATGGCCCTGACATGGCACATGGCTCCATCTTTTTGAAACTCTTTCTTTCTTTCTATCTCTTTCTCTTTCTCACTTTTTTTCCGCTCTCTCTCTCTCTCTCTCTCTCTCTCTCTCTCTCTCCTTCTTTCTCACACTCTCTCTTTTTTCTTGTTCTCTCCTCCCCCTCATCTCCTCCCCCTATATCTTCCTCTTTCGTTATTTATTGCACTTTCTAACCCCAAATCAGTGTGGAACAGCTGCATTGTAAAAGGCGGACTTGTGTCGTTAAGTGCTTTAATTTAACGCAGTTATGAACGAAAGCGGTAATAAGTGAAAGTTAATTTTTAAAATTGAAGACATGCTTTCAAAATAGTTATGAAATTTCATAGCGACATCGTATTTTAAAAATATAACCCCCGGTGAATAGTAAACAAAAGATGCTTGTAGTTACTATAACGATGAAAGTTTTTATCATCATTATTCCTTCCTTAATTTTTTTTTAATTTTTGATTTTTTAATTTAATTTTTTTTAATTAAACTATAATTTTTTGAAGTAGGTGAATTTTATAATGATCTTCGGAACTTCAAAACGTCCGCGGACATCCCATAGACATCCCATGGACACCCCATGGACAAGTGAAAGTTAATAAAAGCATATAAAAAATTTAGAGTTTTATTATTGTGAGTGTGGAAGTAAGGTTATGTTGGCATTGTAGAGGTGAGTCTAAAACGAACATACTGTTAATTGTTGAAATTATAATTTTTTTCCGATAAGGGGTTTGTTTTGTAATATTTCGACTCATTAATCATTATTATTATTATTATTTATTTATTTCAATATCTATGTGCGTTCGTTTGTCTGGCTATTTGTTTGTTTGTTGCATTTTGATGGCCGGCTGGGAAATAATGCGCCCCCGTCTAAAGAGCAGTGGAAATCAGGAAAGGAGAGAATGGCCATTGACAACCAGCGAGTTGTAACGGAGTGCGCATGTCTGGGAGGAATAAATCATTTCCGGTACTGTCGCGGTACAAGTAAAAGCAGTGACAGCACAGCTGAAGATAAGGGAAACAAAAGCATGCAATTAATTGGGAGGGCGAATAAACATTCGACTGTTTTTTTTATTATTCAAACTCTGCAGGTTAGTGAAAGTTTGAATATCAATCGATTAACTTTGATTGATACAAGATCACCGAAATTTTAATTAAGTTACACACATGCACACATGCATACCTGCAGCTACAACACGTCCACACACACGCACACACACACATTCAATTCGGTTTATTGGCTACGTGAATTTATAAGTTCTCGGAGAGCAAACTCGAAATTGGATGTTCCAATCATATTTTATTGTTAATTCAATTTCATCACCTCACACACTCATACACAAACACATACACACTCATACACACTTATACACAAACCCACACAAACACACTCCATACACAAACACACTCATACACAAACACATATACACATTCATACACAAACATATACTCACTCACAAACAAACAAACACACACACACCTCTTCCTACTCCTCCTCCTTCTCCAGCACGTTTCGTAGGACTTTTACAACTTGACCGAATGTGACCCAACGCTGCAACTATGGCAACAGGTCAGCCGGTGCCCCGTCCTTCCTTACAGTAACCTGAGAATCTGTAAATGCTCTTGCTTGTATCTCCTTGTATGGCTGGCGTATGGTTGTGTATTTCTTGATATGTGTGTGAGTTGAGAAGTTGTCGTTTTGACGTTGTTCGCTCGCTGGAAATGTTTTTTGCTTTCGCTTCTTCCGGGTGGAAGTTTTTTGGTTTCTTTTGATTGAAAAATTCAATTTCCGGTGTACTTCTTGAACGGAATGAAAATTATTATTTAACGTTTTCATTGTGATTTTCTGTTGAAAAATCAGCATAGCGAATGACTTATCATCATCATCATCATAACCTCACCTATCATCATCATCATCATCCCAACCTCCCTCATCTTTGTTATTATCATCATCATCATCATCATAATCACAACCTCACTCATCTTCATCATCATCATCATAATTATCATAATAATCATCATCATTATCATCATCATCGTCATCGTCATCGTCATCGTCATCGTCATCGTCATCGTCATTGTCATCACCATCATCATCATCAACATCATCATCATAACCTCATCCATCTTCTTCATCATCATTTTCATTGCCTCTCCAATCATCATCATCAGCGCCGACAGCTCTCATCAGTATCAAAGCAGGTCCATTTGCAGCGGAATTTTTTTTATATTTTCTTGATGTGCTTATTAAACATCTTCTCGACCATGCATCAGGGATGTGATAAGTAATGAAAAGGTGTCCGTGTGAATCGCATCAAGGAGACTTTGAAGATACTTTTTCTCTTGCTTTCAGCATTTACAGCAAATAATAATATTAATTTTAATAACACATAGCGATCCCCTCACCATACATCGCCATTTCACGTCTCATCATTATTACAACCATCAATATTTCCAGCACTAGCCCCGGTACCAGCCCCAGCACCATTCTACCACCATCCCCTTCACCATTCCACCATAATTCCTTTCACCATTTCCACCACCATACCCACCACCATCTTACCACCATCTTACCACCATCCCCTACACCATTCCCACCATTATCCCCTTCACCATCCCCTTCACCATTCCCATCATTATCCCCTTCATTTTTTCCACCACCATCCCTATTAACACCCCCCCTCCACTCCCACAACCATCTTCCTTACGTTAGTTTTTTTACGCCACTTCGTCACCACATCCATCGACTTTTCACTCCAACCATCTCCTCATTCAAGTCACCGAAATATGAGTTCCAGCGGAAATTTTCTTCGGGTAATTTTTATGCTGCCAGGTGTCATAAAAGTAATTGATTGATCCCTTCTAATGACCTTAAGTTCGTTACAGCATACATTCTATATCCGTGCTCTTTCTTTCATTGTACTATTTCTGTTATGTCTCTTTATCTCTCTCTCTCTCCTTCCCTCCCTCTGTCTCTCTACGTCTGTGTACACGGATCATTATTGATGTACGCACATCTCTCACGCCTGTTTGAATGTCCAATTTATTGTCACCAGGCCACCTTAGTTTTGCCTTCCCAAATATCTCTCCGTCCCGAATTCTGCCATTGACAGATTTATAAGGCTTTGCATTATTTCTTCTTTTTTTCCTTCCATCGCTTTTTATTTTTATTTTTTTCCACTTGTCGTCCATTTTTCATTTTTCAATTTTTTCCTTTTTCTCGTTAGGTTTCGTTTTTACTTCACTGCCAGTTTGTCTGTTAATTATGACAATAATTCAAATTATTATTAAAAAAAATTCAATAATTTAGTTTTATAAAATTTACTTTATAATATTTTATTTACTTTCTCATATTTTATCTCTGATTTAATAACTGATTGACCAGACTTTCGATATCACCATCTTTCTCCAGACAACAATTTACGTTGACCAAAGACTGGCTCAGGAAGATGCAAATCAGCGAGATTGTATTATATATTGCTTCAATTATTTTGCAACTTAATTCTCCAACATGAAATGGGAATACATCTTGTTTTTACAGTTTGTACACAAACACACACAAAAGAAATTTAGATCAGAAAGAGAATAAGAAATTGTAAATTGTGTTGGTGAATCAAGATGAAAATAAGGTTAAAAAATGACCTATTTGAGCCACAGATCGTTAAAAGTGTATTTGTATTTAACTGATTATTTTAAGGAGGTGTCCGATTTCAACCCCGAACTTCTACGCAAGGGGGAGCCGTGGAGCGACCGCAGCCTTGGTCTCACCAAACTCTGCACTGATTAGCTTACAAAGAGAGTTGATGATGAAGGCATATGGCTGTAGATAGATTATTCTAATATTCCAAGGTATTTCGTGTCAAGAGATCCTAATTGGCACTCATTTACTAATTTTCTTCTTTCTTCAGATTTGGAAGAAGTTACAACCATTATATATATATATATATATATATATATATATATATATATATATATATATATATATATATATATATATATATATATATATATATATATACATATATAATATATATATACATATATATAATTCCACCTGAACACTCGTCTCCGTAACAACAACAATTCTCTGGGAAACTTCCTTTTCTCATTAATTTGCTTTTTTCTTATTTCCTTTTTTCCCCTCTGTCTTTCTTTCCCTCTTCATCTCTCTCTCTTTCTCTCTCTCTCTCTTTCTCTCTCTTTTTCCATTTTATTCCTACTTCCATCTCTCTATCCCTCTACGTATTCTTCATATGCATTTATTTATTCGTGTTCAGCAGCACTTATTCGAGACAAGACAATTAATCCTGCTTCCTTCTACGATATGAACGAGCGAAAGCAAGGCGTGCTTTTTAAAGAATAAATATGGCATATTGCACACATAGTACATATTGTACACATAGTACATATTGTACATATTGTACACATAGTACATATTGTACACATAGTACATATTGTACATATTGCACACATAGTACATATTGTACACATAGTAGTATCTGAATGGCGATAGATAATTACGAATCCATGGGGTGAACGGGGGGGGGTTGATGCAGCAGGGTACATCTTGGATCTCTCTCTTGTCATATGTAGGTCGAGGTTGAACCCACGTAGCTGAAAAACGAATACTGATCGCACGAGTTACGAGTATTTTCATTCAAGTAGCTGTTATGTTTGAAACTTTTCTAGCTGATGGGTAAAGAGGTCGATACCTAATTGGGACATGTGGACTAAAGTACTGAACAGGCTGCGCAATACCTTGATTTTAAGGTTTTCAAACGGGTCGGTTCAGGCCGAGATTTTTTTCTCCAAGTATAAGAATTGAAGCCTGTAAAAACGGGACAGATCAAATTTAGATGAGCCGGACCAGGTCTGAAAATTTGGCCTATGAAACGGGTCAGGCCATGAAAAATAATACCGTTCAGTACTTTAATACGGATACAAGATGTCGAACAAAAATTCAGCTGATTTTAACATTTTCATTTTATAAATTTTAACAAATAAGCGTTAAAAATATTTAAACTCAGATTGTCAATAATTGGATCAGATGTATCCGGTTAGACTTTAAACTTTGTAGACCCTTGATCGGGTTGTGTGGTGGTGTGGAGAGTGCAATAAAACAGAGCATAAATGAAGGAAAGCTTTTACTTTATTTAGGGGTCCGAGGCTACGTAATAGCTATCAGCTGACTTGCCAATACCAGATATAAAAACCCAAAAAGAAACGGAAAAAACCAAAAAAACAAAAACAAAGGAAAATTGTAAAATTGTGGAGATGTAGAATAAACGAAGAGTTTGAATTTGTGTGTACGTTACGTGTGTGTGTTTGTACTATGTTGAAATGTGTGTCTATAGTTAGCAGTATGTACGCTACTGTGGTGTTGGTTACACAAGCAACGATACAAATACACATAAACGAAGACTACCTCCTTAAACGACCACACATAAAGACAGACAAACAATGCATATTATATTGTAAATCACCGACCACTGATAAGAACTTCTCCCTCGCAACACCCATTAAAGGTCACAAGTTCAAGAGACAAATGTGGTATTCATGGAAGGTTTCTTTCTTATCAATGCTATCATAATTGCCATCATCATCACCGTTACTTTAAAAGCATAGTTGCTCATCATCATCAGCAGCAGCATTTTCATTATCATCGCTACCATCATCATCATCATCGTCGTCGTCGTCATCGTCATCATCATCATCATCATCGTCATCATCATCATCATCATCATCATCAGCATCATCATCATCATCATCATCATCATCATCATCATCATCATCGTCGTCTTCGTCATCGTCATCATCACCATAAATAAAATATTGGTTTATCCATTAGCAATGTTAAAAAAAGTATTATAAACCAAATAAGAAAGATTAAAACATTTCTTGTAACTTCAAAAACTATTCCTGCATTTCTAAACAATGGTTGTGCATATTTTTTAAGCTCTTAATCTTCTCTTTCTCTCTTTTCTTTTATATTTCTTGTTTATTTTAATATTTTTTGGGCAAATTGTTTTAATTAAAGAAGTTTTCTTTTCGTTTCAATTTTTCCAATTTCCCTCATTTCACGCACTCACTCACTGAAAACAATTCAACGTTATCAGATACGACGACACCTATCGAAATTATCAATTTTAAAAAAATCATAATTTTCCATCTACCTACCATTCATTCTATTCGTCTCCGGTTTTTAGGCCCGCCAAGGACAGTGCCGGATCAGTCCGGCCGGATCAATCCGAGAGTGTGAATTAATTGGAGCGGCACACGAATCACTTGTCGGATTTATTAGTCTCGTTATCCGCAATTTGCATGCCATTATATCCAGGAGGCCTATGAAGTGATTTTGTCTTTTTCCGTCTATTTTATCGCTCAATACCCCTCTATCTATCTTTATATCTTTGTCTCTTATCTCTCTCGTTCTTTCTCTCTCTTTTTTGGTATTCTCATTTCTTTTTTATATCTCTGTTTATTTATTTTCTTTTATTTCTCAGTTTTTTTGTTATCATCAACATCTATAACTGAGCATTGTGCATGTTTGTCGGTAATCAGTTTCTAGGTATGTCATGTATGCTGTGCATGTAATGCTTGCTGTATGTCTAAAGTATGCATAGCATGCATTACAAGCATGATATGCATGCCTGTTTGTATACGATGCATGCTATAGCTATGCATGTAATATGTGATTGCTATTATTTTATATTTGTTATTATCATGTCATCTATTATGTAGGTTATGCGTGTTATGAGTCATATGCATATTTGGGACATGTTATGCATGCTATGCATAAATGCATATCTACAGCGACGGATCCAGGAATTTCGTAAGAAGGCCTCGACATTTTTTTTTATAGTTTTTTAATATTTTGATTTCTGTAGTTATGCAGTCCGTTGTAATCTTAATTTTTTATTCATTGAAAATAGATACGAGGAATTGAAATTAAACTTATTTATTCTCTTTTTCAAATTTTTATATTAACTTCACCGCCGGCCTTGCTTGCTTGAACGTGAAAATTAACTAACTTTACGTCATCTAATTGTGTTGAAAGTTGAAATATAGGCTCGCTCCTCATGACAATGAATTCTAATTAGATTTAAAAATTAAAAAAATATATTTTTAATTCTGAATAATAATTACTATGTTTTAAATCAAAAACAGTTCAAATAAAATAAAGAAATGTTTACATATAAGAATTCAAAAAAATTTCGTTTTAAAAGGAACATTTTTGCAATAAATGAAAAACCTGCAAATCTTGAAATATCTGAAATTTGTGAATAGACCCCATTTTTACGGATTAATTTTTTTCCCTCTGTTTCTTTGTTTCCCTTGTTCTTCTTTCGCTTTTTCTGTATTTTTTCTCTCTGTAGCAATGTCAACACAAGACACCTCTTCTTTCCATACTGCTGCGGAGTTAGGTCACCACACACTTCAAAGTTGAGAATAACTTTTAGCTGCAGTATGACAAAGATTACAGTTTTTTTATTCAGTCGAAAGAAAGTATCACTTATCACAGATGGCAAAACAATATTTTTTCAAAGAGAATAGCTTTTTTATGTCCCATTATAGACGTTTTTGTAGGAGTGACTAAACGAGATTCCTCCACATGTTAAACTCCAAACTGGAACGCTTCAAACCAAACTCGAACAACTCTATTACTTTTATAATTTAGGGCAGCAAAATATTTTCATGGCTACAAAGAATAACTTCGAGCAGTTGCGCTAATTTTGGGAAATCGTCCGCCTTCCTAAACCGGAGCTTTAACTGGTTGATGAAATGGTGCGAGAATGAAATGAAAAGTTTTTTCTGTTCTACTCATCTGTACAGTCCGCAAAAGCAATTGCATTGTAATTCTGGTTTTTTTTCTCAAATTTTTGGAGTTATTAGTTTTTGCCGATTTTTACGTATTTTCTGATGCACTGAAGAAAAATCAATAGAATTTTTATCCGCAATGTTTCTTTTGCCATCAAAAACCCTCTTTATAGCCAATACCTGCGCTATGGCTTTTCATATGTTTGGCACAAAGCCCTACAGAAACCAGCTGAGAAATACCGTTTTGACCAGGCAGTTACGGGTTCCTAAGTCTCTGAAATTATTTACAAAATACTTGCGGAGACTAATGAACCCGTAAAACTGCTTTGTGGCTGCATCAGTGAACTGTTCAATTTTCGTTACACATTTTGGAGAGGGAAGGATACAATTACAAAAGTCCTTTCGTACATCTGAACATACTCCTGATTGCCGGATCATCACAGCTCTTCGAGCCATCCAGGTTTAGGTGGTAGTTGAAGCAGATAATTGAATAAAACTGTTAATACCTGATGATTGCTTTACACTTATCAAACCTGTTCATTATAGTTGTTGCGTTGTAATACCTCGGTTATCGGTGATAATCTATAATTACACCCACACGTCCAAAAAAGTCAGTGAACAGTTGGTGTATTCGTTAAATCCGCGGCATGAAGAAATCCGGCAACATTTTTATGTTTGTTTCAGCTTTCAAATATATTACATATGATTATAGTTACAAAAAACTTGCTGTTGAGTAGTCTGAACGTATTTAAAAAGAAGAAATTTTCATTTTCAACTTTTTTGCTGAACCTGTCGGTGGAAGTCTAAATGTTTTTTGAGATATTATTTGAAATATTCTTTGAAAATATTTGAAATATTATTTGAAATTATTTGAAATATTCTTTGAAATTATTTGAAATATTCTTTGAAATTATTTGAAATATTCTTTGATATTATTTGAAATATTCTTTGAAAATATTTTGCATTGAATTGGTTTAAAAAAAGCCCGGAATTCTTAAATATCACCCATGTATCAGAGTTATTGATTGTAGAGAGGTGAATTTAGTAAAGTTAAAGTCTCAGGATAGAGACAAACAGAATGGAGCTGCAAGCTAAGTAAAAAATTAGGGTTAGAATTTTTTTAAACTTTTAAGAAGGGGTCGGGTATTTCTGCGCTCCCTGGATCCGCCGCTGCACATGTATGCCTTGTATATATTGCAATGTTTCAAACATTTTGTCTTCATGATGATTTCGTATTATTAGTTCACATGCTATTATTTTGTCTGCGCATAATTACATCATTACATCATTACATCATTACATCATTGCATCATTCCATTATTACATCATTACATCATTACATTATTACATAATTGCATCATTAAATCTTTACATAATTACATCATTACATCATTACATTCCTCTCAATTCTTTCATACGACGAGACATGTTTATTTATAATTCTTCGTCGACTTTACTTCATTTATTTGTCAGTTCTGCTCTCATTTTCGGATATTTGCCTTAGTTCTTTTATTTGTGTTCATTCAAAAATGTTATAATAACTTTTAAGTCTCTCCCTTTCTTTCGCTTTATCTCGTTCACACACACGGATACACACAGACACACACACCACACACAGACACACACACCACACACAGACACACGCACTTTATCTTTACGTTTTTTTTTCTTTTTAGCCTCCATGACCATTTTTATGATGTTTATATGTTTCTAACTCTCTACCGCTTACATCTCCACTGATCCAATCTTATCAGTCTTTTTATACCTCCAACATTGCATCTGTCTATCTCCATCTCGTCCATCTCTTGATCGCTTCACTGCTCGTTCATCTAAACGCCCATCTATTCATCCTAATCCGTCCGGTTGTCAATCCATAATCCATTCGTCCGTCCGTAATCCATCGCTTGTCCATTCGTAATCCATCCGTATATCCATCTGTCTCTCTGTCCGTACCGTAACCCGTCCGTTTATACCTTCGTATTTCCGTACGTAATTCAACCGCGTATCTATCAGTCTGTCTGTCCGTACGCTACAAATTCAACCATCTAACCGTTAGCGATTCAACGATCTTTTCAACCAATTCCTCTTACTATAATACTGACCTTTTCGTTCGTACGGAGAGTTCAAAAGTTCACTCGAGAATGTTTACGATGACAACTGGGCCAATCTAATTAGTATCGATCGTTTGATTTCTTTACAGCAGCGTGCTTGCAGCATCAACAACGATAAACTTTAAAAAAAAATAATTCCAATATCAACTAATAAATGGCGCGTCGAGACTTCCGGCCACCTCCCCCCCTTCCTCCCTCCCCAGCCTCCTCCTACCCTACGCAGGCCGTCATTGGAATTTATCACCAGTGCTCGTTTATGGGTGCCATAAAAACTTGAATATTTGTCGGCTGGTTCGGCCTCTGTGTAGGGCACGATGTAGTGTAGGTATCCTCCTCCTCCTATCAATGGACGTTTCCTATTAATGTATTCATGAAACTCATGTGCACACATTCTCTTTCTCACTTTAGTCTGCCACTGACTGTCCTCGTCAGTAGCCTGTTCGATTCTCAGTTATGCCGAAAAAAGACATCACACACTTTTTTGAGTCACGGCCTGGTGACTGGCCATAAAAAAGTGTTTATGCTTCATCAAAATCTGCTTAGCTTTCGGAATTATTTTTGTCATTAAATTTGTGTTTATCGAAAATTTCATATGTGTTTCTCTTCTTAAATATAATTATTTTATGAGTTTTATTATATTTCATTATATATAATGTTTCTTAGTTGATAAAATAAATGCTTATCGCCACCGAATTCAATTCAGTTGTCCGGTACAAAGGTTTTCTTGATAAATTCTCCCGGGGTTGCTTCCATTCTTCTTTCAAACATTTTCTCGCGCCATTTTTATTTTATTTTTTTTTTAATTTTAAAAAGAAAAAAATTTCTATCGCTTCTCATAAAATTTTCAGCGGTGAAAAACTGAAAGCGATTTAATGCTTTAGCTGATCTCATGTGGCGTTCAGATGGAAAAGTAGATTTGCTGAGGGACGGATGGAAGAATGGACAGTAAGATGGATGAATTACAGAAAATGATGAAAAAAAGTGTAATATTATTATTATTATTTATTATTATTATTATCAAAACTTTTTAACTAGTCAGTCACAAAAGCGCAATGAACAAAACGCTGTTAGCAAACAATGAGCTACAGTTTTGAAAAAGGTATGTCTTCAGATTTTGGCGGAAGACTAAGAGGCTAAGATTAGGATGACAGCCGTCGGGGCAGACTCAACAAAAATTCGTGGACCAATCGTGTTTGTTTGTGCTTTGGGAACTTGTAGAGTACCCGACAGCACAGACCGGATTTCGATCGCTCAACCACAGAGCTGAAGCATCAATAAACAAAACATTGGAGATTTCGGTTTGAAATGATATATGAAAATACATTTTTTATATAACAAATACTAGCGGGGATTTTCCATTGTTTTTCTCTCGCTCCAAAACCAACAAAAACAATAAAAGAATATTTAATTTAATTTGATTAACTCATCTTTATTCGCTTTACAACTAGATAACAATTGAAAAAAAATAAAAACACAAAATAATAATTAAATATTAATTTAATTTCTTATAATACCTTATAATCCTTTACACCAGGTGTTTTAAGACTGACATAGCTGTATGTAAAAGACACCTAAGTACTTCCTGTCGTAGATCATAATTAATCTTTTTAACTTTCCCTCCTCCTTTATCCAGGCTAGCGACTGGCTAGTAAAAGCAAAGCGCAGTTATATTAATTTAAATTTAATGGCGCCTTAGTCGCCTTATGACTACCGAGTATATATATATACATATATATATATATATATATATATATATATATATATATATATATATATATATATATATATATATATATATATATATATATATATGTATATATATATATATATGTGTGTGTGTGTGTGTGTGTGTGTTTATTTATGTATATGTGTATGTGTGTTATAGTCTGATTCCTATTCTATCACTTCATATATATGAAGAACTATACACTAAAATATGTATACATATATATATATATATATATATATATATATATATATATATATATATATATTATTTATATACATATATATACATATTAATATACATATATATATACATATAAATATACATATATATATACATATATATATATATATAGATATATGTATATATACATATATAGATATACATATATATATATATATCTATATCTATATATATACATATATAGATATACATATATATATATATAGATATACATGTATATACATATATATATATATATATATATATATATATATATATATATGTATATATATATATTATATATACTTATTTATATACATATATATATACATATATATATACATATATATAAGTATATATATATGTAAATATATACATATACATATATATATATAAATATAAATATATATATATATATATATATATATATATATATATATATTTATGTGTATGTATATGTGTGTGTGTTAAAGTCTGATTCCTATTCTATCACTTCATATGATCTGTTGTAATATAGTCATTTTCCGAAGAACAATTTTTTAAATTATGGATCATTCAACTAATATCGTTTCGAATAAATCAAGAGAAAAACCAAAATTACAGAGAAAGCCTGCTTTCTTGATAAAACAAAACCACGTAATTGAAACAAATTCTGACAAATTTCTCAGCGAAGCAAATTCTGACACTGTAGCTCAAATGAGCGCCAAATTAGTTTCTTTGGATAAAGAATTGAAAGAAGCAAAAGCTGAAAAAGAAAAATACTCTGAGGAAATCAGATTTTGGATGAAAAAGTATCTTTTGAGCCAGCAATGTCTGAACCTTAAAAAAACGGAAAACGAACTGAAATCCTATAAATCTCTCGACAAAGTGTACATCAATGAAAGGCAGATTTCTAAATTAATGTTGTCTAAATCTAGCTGTAACTCAGCTGAGTTAGGTTTCAAGCCCCGGAGATTGGCTACAGTGGTAGAAGAAATGTCTAGTGAGCTACTTAAATTGTTCTCGGATGAGCTAGAATCAGTTAAGCTGCAGTTGATGAAGAGCGAAGAAGAAAATGATCAGTTGAAGTATGAAAATGAGAAGCTACGTGGAGATATGGAAAAGCTCAAAAAGGACACAGAAGCATCAAAACTGACAGAAAGAAAAGCGTTGTACAAGCTTAGTAACAACAAAAGGCTAAGTTTAAGTTCGAATCTTGATGCTAACAACGTTGAAAGACAACATCCACAAAGAAACTCGAAATGCTATTCTAGTCAGCAATCAAACAAGCCAGGGGAGTTGACTGTAGCCGACGAGCTAGCTGATATTTCGCCGCTGTTGAGAGAAGCGCGACGAGAAGTAGCTTTTTGCCCAGACGATTCTGACGACTCTGATAATCCAGATCCGCTGAATTCAAGCTACAGGGTTGTCCTTTGCATCAATGACCTTCTCGTCGAAAAGAACTCCGAGATAAAGTTTTTGAGGTCCGAACTCGCACGAGCCACGCAATCAAAAAGACACGTGTTGTATCTGCCATGATAGCAAAATAATATAAGGGGTAATTTAATTGTTAAATTCAGATCTGTTTAACCAGCATATTGGAAAAACAAAATGCAATGAAACTTTCAAACGGGAGACTCGACGCATAAAATTTGTTTATTCACTATTAAGCAATTAATATACTTTCAACGGAGAATTCAATGATCTATAGTTATAGATTCTATAACTACCGCAAGTGCAATTTTCTGCTTACTTATACTAAACTTCGTCGTGGAGCTATTAATCTTGTAATCAATTTTTCAATCACTTCCCGCTCTCAGTTCAAGCTGAAAATTTTTATGCGTAATAAGCTTTCGATGATAATATATTTACCTTGATTACAAAAAATAAATTACTTTAAAATTTTATATTGTTTTATCCAATTTGACCCAAACCAAATCATGTCCACCTCTGCAAAAATACTCCAAATGTCAAATTACAGTTCAAATGTCAGTTCAAAAATTTTAAAAAAATTTAAAATGTTGATTTAACCTACCTCGGTATGCGGACTTTTCATCAAAGGACGATTCATCAAGGGACTGTTCATCAAGGACTATTCATCAAGGGACTATTCATCAAGAGACTATTCATCAAGAGGACGGTTCATCATAAAGACTGTTCATCTAAAGACTATTCATCAAGAGGACTATTCATCAAATTTTGAGACACTCAGCAACCTTTATCAATATATACCCAAGATATTTTCAGCGTGAAGTAATTTGATGTATTTTTAAAAGACAGTTCTTCATCTTTGATAAAATAAATTTCAAACATATCAGTAACTAGCGGAGATACCCGGCGTTGCCCTGGTTTTTTAGAGGTTTTTCTAATGTTTGTCTCTTTCTCTCCCGTTTCCTTTCCCACCTGCTTTCCCACTCCTGTTCGCTATCCCGTTTTCGGTCGTTTTCCCGCTGCCGGTCGCTTTCCCGCTGCCGGTCGTTTTCCCGTTCACGGTCGCTGTCACGTTCCCGCTCACGTTTGCTCTCCCATTCCCGCTCACGCTTGCTTTTCCGTTCCCGCTCGCTGGCCGTTCGGGTCGCTTTCCCGTTTCTATAATAGACAAACTAACCCACAAACATTCATATATATATATATAGTCTTAGCAAATCTATTTTACGTTGTACTAGCTGGGTTACCCGGCGTTGCCCGGGGATTTTAAAGGCTTTTTATCGTTTTCTCTCTGGCTCCCGTTTCCTTAACCGCTTGCTTTCCCGTTCCATGTCGCTTTCTCACTCCTGGTCGCATTTCTGCTCACGGTCGCTTTTCCGGCCCCGGTCTCTTTTACTTTTCCCGATCCCGGTTGCTTTTACGCTTTACCGCTCCAGCTTGCTCTTCATTTCGCTCTTCTGTTCCTCCATTAAATTTTAGAGCCTTCCCAATGTGGCTTAGATGGGCTGTAGCGGAATGCTGTGCACAGTCATCAAAATTGATCTGTTCTCTCGTTAACACTTTGTTGTTTGGTTTGCTCGTTTAGTTACGTCTGAACTTCCTCAATTTTAATTAGTGTTCTTTAATGTATTGGTTCCACTCTGCAAGTGTGATATTCTTCAAATGATTATTATGATTGACTAAAGCTGGAAAAAAAATTTATTAGTTAAGGCTGCAATAATGTTAAAATCCGCTCAGAAGTGGTATACCGGGTGTTAGTAATGTTTTGAGGTGTATGGTATCTGGCTGTTTGAGTGTGTATATACTACTATATACTTACAGTTTGTACGAACAGTTGAAAGCAGTTTTTTAAACTTATTATTCAATTGTCTTTTGTTTGTTTGATCTTAAGATCTTGACGTTATTTCTTGTCCAGTTGTTTTATTTACTGTATGTGACAAATAAAATTGTTGTATATTACAACCATGTCTTCTACAAACTTGCTGATTGCTCGAGGCAAAAGTGTCTTTGAAGCGTGGCCCCTTGGTGTTAAACGACCGATGCCAGATTTGACATAGCGGGCAAGTGTGATGCTTTGACGTGTTTGTGGCCTTTGGTAAATGTGTACATATATGGTTTACGAAAACAGTCGAATTTATTTTTCTGGTGCTGTGACCGGGAGCGGAAGCGGGAGACAAGCGGGAAGAGAGAGCGACCGAGAGCGTGAGAGCAAGCGGGGAAGGAAACGGGAGCGAGAGAGAAAAACGACCGAAAAACCTCTAAAAACCCCGGCAACGCAAGGTACCTCGGTAGTTCTATTATAAAGAATAAAGTATTTGGATGCAAGCAGAGTAGCACTGTAAACTTGATTTAGATTACCCTACATTTTGGTAACATATTTTGGTTGAAAATAACATCTTAAACAATTTTAATAACTTTTTTGATGAATAGTCCGCTGGATGAATAGACATTAGATGAACAGTCCTTATGATGAACCGTCCTCTTGATGAATAGTCCTTTGGTGAATAGGCCTTTGGTGAATAGTCCCTTGATGAATAGTCCTTGATGAACAGTCCTTTGAAGAATCGTCCTTTGATGAACAGTCCTAGAATCCCTACCTCAACCACGCATGTTTAAAAAAATTCAATCCCACGCAACCCGATCCATTCCACGTCCACATCTGAGTTTAGCTGTTGAAAGTCGCCTCGCTAGTTTTACCTATGTTTTTTACCAATGCTTTTATTAACTCGTCGGCTCTGTTTCTCTGTCTGTTTCTCTGTCTGTTTCTCTGTCTGTTTCAAATCTTGCAATCAATTTTTGAGTCACTTCCTGATGTTAGATTTTTTTCAAATTTTGCATACATGCTCAAGATAGAAGACAATGCAATATTCAATTATTAGTTTTACAATAAGTCAATTAATTTAGTTAATTTTCTTGAGGATTTTATCGAGGGGTTTCTTGAGGGTTTTCTTGAGGGTTTTCTTGAGGGTTTTCTTGAGGGTTTTCTTGAGGGTTTTCTTGACCACAAAACGCTAACCGACTGGCAGACTATTTTACCAAGTTAACACGAACCACACTCACTGACCGCGATTCTCAAGCGTGTACGAAATTTTCATGAAAATAGTTGAGATATTTAAATTCGATGCTTTTTGATGATATTTTTATTATTATTACCAATGCTTTTATTAACTCGTCGTCTCTGTTTCTCTGTCTGTCTGTTTGTTTCTCTGTCTGTTTCAAATCTTGCAATCAATTTTTGAGTCACTTCCTGATGATAGATTTTTTCAAATTTTGCATACATGCTTAAAATAGAAGACAATGCAATATTCAATTATTAGTTTTACAATAAGTCAATTAATTTAGATAATTTTAATTAATTTCGATATTTCGATATAATTAAGATATTTCGACTTTAACATAAAATAAAAGAGTAATATAAAAAAAAATTGATTGCAAAATTTGTGTTTTAATTACATATAAGAGCATTGGTTTTAAAAATTCGTTTTTAATTTACTTGTTTTAGATGTCGACCAGGAAAATATGTTATATATATATATATATATGTTCTTTCAAACACGCTTTATTAAAGACTATGGCCCATTTCTTATTACAAACTTTTTCTATCAAACGTGAAACTTTTCGAAAATCGGAAATACCAAGACACTTTTGAACAAACTGGTATATATTTTTATTAATGTTATGGTCATGAGCTGACCTGCAGGTTTCGGCTTTATTAGCCATCATCAGAACTCATAAAACTAATTTACAGCTACAACGAAAATATATAAAGTGGTGTGGCGAGACATATCAGATATGTTTACACATCAATCGAGGTCAAAGTACAAAGAAGAGTAAAAGCAAATTATGACAACCGCTAAGAAACAAAAAAAAATTTTTTTTTTTTTTTGCCTCGGAGTAAATAAATAAACAAAAAATAAACAAAAAATAAGAAAAAATAAAAAAAAATAAAAAAAAATTACATGTGTTAAAATATACAACCAAATTAAGTGGTAAAATATAACTATTAAAAGAAAATTACTAATAAAAGCAAAGAGGTAAAATAATAAAATAAGAATTTAAAGCTACAATTCAAAGATAATAGGATATCGATAAAATTGAGAGTTTAATTAAAAGTTGAAAATGATCAACGTCTACGTATAGTAATATTACAGTTATCGATCAAATGCGGACACATCGCACCAGTCCCATCACCATCACACAGGTCAGCAGTCTCGAGGCCTCGAGGAGGTTGGCTCATGGCTGACAAACCAGTGGAGCACTGCTCGACCGCGTCCAACGCTTCAATATGGTTGGTAGATGGAGGAAAGGAAACAGGACCACAAACTGGGCCGTTGTCGTATTGGTCGCAAGGATGACCTAATGATGTGAATAAAAAGATTTCTGGCATTCCAGCAAACACTCCTAATGATGTCGTCAGGACTGTTGATATCCGTTACTGTTCCCAGATGCATGACAATTACCGTCTTGATGAGAGAATATTACGTCAAATTATTACAAGTTGCGTTAAAGTTAAAGATCGACTCCGACATAGACTGTCATTCTCCATATATTATAAAGACAGAAAATCACACAGCCTTATCATGAAAAATAGTCCTCGTCACGCCAGCATTTTCCAGTGTACAAATGTAGTTTATAAATTTACTTGTCCTGCACCGCATGATGTCATTGCTACCTACATTGGCCAGACACGTACTACGCTCTCCCGCCGGGTTACTATGCATTTACAGGGTGGCAGTATTACAACGCATTCGCAACTGGCTCACAACACAAAACTCAACAGACAAACACTCGTCGATAACACTGTTATTCTCCATCACGAGGCCGACCCCTCTCGATTAAAAATTGCCGAGGCCCTCTACATTGTCCGGGATAAACCAATACTAAACGTCCAAGATGACCATTTTCGGACGGACCCTTAAACTATTCAACAATAGGCACCACTTGCAGTGCCACAGCGTTGGTGTGCCGCAGGGCTCGTCATCCGCTGTTGCCCCCAACACTTGCATATTGAACGACCATGCACTTGACAGGCATGGCAAGAGCCCATGTTGTGATCCGGTTTCTTGTGCTCCGTCCACCGGCGCAATGGACCATGCTAACCTTATTGAAATTTGTGGTTTGCCAAACTGCGATCGGCCTACTGGTCCTCCGTCTGCCAGTTCTGTGGATGATACCAGTTGCATTGAGGCTGTGCGTTTGATCGAACAGTGCTTTATCGATCCGTCGGCCATCTGCCGGCCTTCTTCGGACCCGGTGAATGGTGATATGCCACAGACCTCACCATCGACTGTTCTCCCGCTTTCTCCCTTTGTCACACCTCGTCTCTCGCTCTCAGATTTATCTGTACTCCGTACTAGGAGTTCGGCAACCAAAACTACAGGTGTTTCCCATTACAGTTACGACCATCCTTGTGACCAGTACGACAACGGTTCCATTTCTCGTCGAGGTTTATCTCCTTTGTCTGCCAACGCAATAGACGCTGCCAACGAAATAGACCCTACCAACTGTATCGATGTTCCAAATGCAACCGAATTGTGCCCTGCCGACATGCCAAGGACTCCGCTATTCACTGTCCTCCCGCATTCTCCTTTTGTTACACCTCGCATCTCCTTTTCTGATTTATCTGAACTCCGTACTAGGAGTTCGCCAACCAAGACTACAAATGTATCTTATCACAGTTATGATCATCCTTGCGACCAATACGACAACGGCCCAGTTTGTGGTCCTGTTTCCTTTCCTCCATCTACCAACCATATTGAAGCGTTGGACGCGGTCGAGCAGTGCTCCACTGGTTTGTCAGCCATGAGCCAACCTCCTCGAGGCCTCGAGACTGCTGACCTGTGTGATGGTGATGGGACTGGTGCGATGTGTCCGCATTTGATCGATAACTGTAATATTACTATACGTAGACGTTGATCATTTTCAACTTTTAATTAAACTCTCAATTTTATCGATATCCTATTATCTTTGAATTGTAGCTTTAAATTCTTATTTTATTATTTTACCTCTTTGCTTTTATTAGTAATTTTCTTTTAATAGTTATATTTTACCACTTAATTTGGTTGTATATTTTAACACATGTAATTTTTTTTTTATTTTTTCTTATTTTTTGTTTATTTTTTGTTTATTTATTTACTCCGAGGCAAAAAAAAAAAAAAATTTTTTTTTGTTTCTTAGCGGTTGTCATAATTTGCTTTTACTCTTCTTTGTACTTTGACCTCGATTGATGTGTAAACATATCTGATATGTCTCGCCACACCACTTTATATATTTTCGTTGTAGCTGTAAATTAGTTTTATGAGTTCTGATGATGGCTAATAAAGCCGAAACCTGCAGGTCAGCTCATGACCATAACATTAATAAAAATATATACCAGTTTGTTCAAAAGTGTCTTGGTATTTCCGATTTTCGAAAAGTTTCACGTTTGATAGAAAAAGTTTGTAATAAGAAATGGGCCATAGTCTTTAATAAAGCGTGTTTGAAAGAACATCTTGTTCCTAATTATTTGAAAAATATATATATATATATATATATATATATATGAACTATGTTTAAAATCTTTGGACAAAGACCTCAGTTGCATAAAAACAATTTTAATTGGCTTGGTATAAATAGACTATTGAAAAAAAATCAAAAATTCTACAATCGTTTTGTTTATTATTTGCGTTTAGAAAATTAAAATGGTCGTTTACAAATTAATAGAAAATTCAGGAGATCAAGAATGCGTAGACATCGAAGGGTCAGGATTTGAAAAAACATTAAAACAGACAAACTCTTGCATATTAAGTTGCGTGAAAAAACTGTATCAAAACTTACAAAAAATGTTGTGTGATCAGGCAAAAGAAAAGATTAAATACCAAAAAGAAATTGATTTTTGGAAAGAAAAATATCTTCAAAGTCAGCAAAAATTGGAACTTGAAATAAAGAAGGCAGAAATGATAGAAACTATCGCAAGCAAGAAAGACGAAGAGATGGAATCACTGAAAATGTTGATGGAACGTGAGGCCGAAGAAGCCAAAAAATCAAAAATAGAAAAAGACAACGTTATGAAGCTTCATTTAGAAAATACCAACTTACTGCTGGGATTAACCAAGAAACTAGAAAGTAGAAATGAACAACTGCGTTCGAAGTTAGAAAATTCTATAATGGAAGTATCTCAATTGAAGAGTTCGCAGAAACAATTGATTGAGCGTGATTTTGAGGCGAGTCGCTTTTTTACAGAGCTAACTGTTAAACTTGAGAAAGCACTCAATAGATCAAGACAATGTGCTGATGACCAAACAACAAACAAATTATTTGAAAAACATTCTCTGACTGAATCAGTTGAGTCAGAGAAAAGCAGCGTTCTTGTTGATGGTCAAACTGGTCCTTCGACAGAAAGTGGAATAGTCCATACAATGAAAGAGTACAAAAACTGAATAAGAATAATACGTTTTAATAAGTAAAACTTTAAAGAATTCGATTTCATATGAATAAGAGGATATCTGATAAAATAAAAATGTTTTGTTACTTATTTTTTGTATCTTTTATTTTCAAATAAACAAAATTTAAATAAAAAACGTTTACATAAATCAAATGTTAATAAAAATTAAACACACAAAATTTCAAATCAGTATTCTATGTATATATAAAGTTTTAGTACAAAAAAAACTGTAGAGATACCGATTTGTCCTGGTAGATGTTTTCTTTTTATCTGATACTAGCGGGGGCACCCGGCGTTGCCCGGGGTTTTTAGAGGTTTACCTAATGCGTTTCTTTTTCGCTCCCGTTTCCTTCCCGCTTGCGCTCCCGTTCCCGGTCGTTATCCGTTCCCTGTCGCTTTCCTGCTCATATTTTTGCTCTTAGTTTCCCCCCCCCCTAGATCCGATTCTACATACATACATACATAAATACATACATACATACATACATACATACATACATACATACATACATACTTTGAATGAGCATTTAGTGCCGAAATATTGTAAAAAACACATACATACATACATACATACATACATACATACATACATACATACATACATACATACATACATACATACATACATACATACATACATACATACATACATACATACATACATACATACATACATACATACATACATACATACATACATACATACATACATACATACATACATACATACATACATACATACATACATACATACATACATACATACATACATACATACATACATACATACATACATACATACATACATACATACATACATACAATAAATGAAAAGACAGCAAATCCTGAAATATAAGAGACTTGTGAATAAACGTCGTCTTTTAAAGCTTACATGTTAAAATCGTAATAAATAAAAATTGAAACTAATCACACATAAAAATAAACAAAACAACTAGCAAACCCGTTAATTTGAAAGTAACTTTTCAAATAATCAGCTCTATCACAAATCACAAATCTAGTCCAATCTTCATAAAACTTCACAGTTTGTACGTGTGGATTTGCCTGGGGCATGCAATGGCACATACAATTGCACATACAATTGTACATACAGTGGCACATACAATTGCACATACAATGGCACATACAATGACACATACAATTGAACATACAATGGCACATACAATGGCACATACAATGACACATACAATGGCACATACAATGGCACATACAATGGCACATACAATGACACATACAATTGAACATACAATGGCACATACAATGGCACATACAATGACACATACAATGGCACATACAATGGCACATACAATGGCACATACAATGACACATACAATGGCACATACAAAAAGCGCTCCACGGAAAGATTAAACGTGAAGAACTGCTAAAACATTCATGAAAATTATATAAATTACTCTATAACAAATAAATTAACCTAATTTTGAAAAAAAACTGAATTCATCTGAATTAAATGCAAAAATGCTTCTATAGTACTTTGGAAAAGAAAATCGAACCCGCGCAGGTTGTAATCTTGTTGTCATCGTCAGGACGAGGAAATTCTATGTTGAAATACAACTCGACGTGAACTATTAGTACATCCCTACTTTGTCGGCTTCGTTTTTTTCATCACCATCATCATTATCATTACCACCACTGTTATCATCACCATCATCATCACCGCCACTGTCATCATCACCATCATCATCATCATAACTAATTCATAATAATCGGAATCACCATCATCATCATCAACAACAACATCATCATCATCATCATCATCATCATCATCATCATCATCATCATCATCATCACCATCATCATCATCATCATCATCATCATCATCATCATCATCATCATCAACACCATGTTTCCCTCTCTTTCGTTGTTATCACGAAGAACGCCGCGGGACGCTACCCGGAAAAAAACGGAGATGATATAATTGCATGATTGGTTTCATTTCTGACCTTGTCACTATTTATCGTCACCTTGTCACCGTGATGGTCCCTGTGAATCATTACAATCATCGTTATCAGCACCGTCACTTTTTCAATTATCGTCATCATAACCTTGTTGCTGTCATCGTTTAACAATGCGCATTCGATATCATCATTAACGCCACCATTGGACTCATTATCACCATCAACATCATCATCATCGTCGTCGTCATCGCCACCAACACCACCACTATCATCATCATCATCATCGTCATCATTATCATCATCATCGTCATTATCATCATCATCATCATCATCATTATTAGTATCATTATTATCATCATCATCATCATCATCATCATCATTATCATTATCATCATCATCATCAGCTTCATTTTTCTGAAGGTATCTACATTGCAGTCATCCTGTGGCTGATAAAATAATTTCTTGTATCATCACAGTTAATGTCTTGATAACTTGTCGATGCGTTTTTTTACGATTTGCACACACATTGACAAAAAATTACCATCACACACACACACATTGACAAAAAATTACCATCACACACACACACATTGACAAAATATTACCATCACACACACACACATTGACAAAATATTACCATCACACACACACACATTGACAAAAAATTACCATCACACACACACACATTGACAAAATATTACCATCACACACACACACATTGACAAAATATTACCATCACACACACACACATTGACAAAATATTACCATCACACACACACACATTGACAAAATATTACCATCACACACACACACATTGACAAAATATTACCATCACACACACACACATTGACAAAATATTACCATCACACACACACACATTGACAAAATATTACCATCACACACACACACATTGACAAAAAATTACCATCACACACACACACATTGACAAAAAATTACCATCACACACACACACATTGACAAAATATTACCATCACACACACACACATTGACAAAATATTACCATCACACACACACACATTGACAAAATATTACCATCACACACACACACATTGACAAAATATTACCATCACACACACACACATTGACAAAAAATTACCATCACACACACACACATTGACAAAATATTACCATCACACACACACACATTGACAAAATATTACCATCACACACACACACATTGACAAAATATTACCATCACACACACACACATTGACAAAATATTACCATCACACACACGCACACACATTGACAAAAAATTACCATCACACACACACACATTGATAAAATATTACCATCACACACACACACACACATTGACAAAATATTACCATCACACACACACACACATTGACAAAATATTACCATCACACACACACACATTGACAAAAAATTACCATCACACACACACACATTGACAAAATATTACCATCACACACACACACACACATTGACAAAATATTACCATCACACACACACACATTGACAAAATATTACCATCACACACACACACATTGACAAAATATTACCATCACACACACACACATTGACAAAATATTACCATCACACACACACACATTGACAAAATATTACCATCACACACACACACATTGACAAAATATTACCATCACACACACACACATTGACAAAATATTACCATCACACACACGCACACACATTGACAAAAAATTACCATCACACACACACACATTGATAAAATATTACCATCACACACACACACACACATTGACAAAATATTACCATCACACACACACACACACATTGACAAAATATTACCATCACACACACACACATTGACAAAAAATTACCATCACACACACACACATTGATAAAATATTACCATCACACACACACACACACACATTGACAAAATATTACCATCACACACACACACACACATTGACAAAATATTACCATCACACACACACACACACATTGACAAAAAATTACCATCACACACACACACACACATTGACAAAAAATTACCATCACACACACACACATTGATAAAATATTACCATCACACACACACACACACATTGACAAAAAATTACCATCACACACACACACATTGATAAAATATTACCATCACACACACACACATTGATAAAATATTACCATCACACACACACACACACATTGACAAAATATTACCATCACACACACACATTGACAAAATATTACCATCACACACACACACACACATTGACAAAAAATTACCATCACACACACACACACACATTGACAAAAAATTACCATCACACACACACACATTGATAAAATATTACCATCACACACACACACACACATTGACAAAAAATTACCATCACACACACACACATTGATAAAATATTACCATCACACACACACACATTGATAAAATATTACCATCACACACACACACACACATTGACACAAAAATTATCATCACACACACACACATTGATAAAATATTACCATCACACACACACACACACATTGACACAAACATTATCATCACACATTCATTAAAGTGTATGACAGCATCCCAAAACACACACACACACACACACACACATTCCCAAACAACTTATTTCTTATAGTCAGTTCGAAATTTCACTCACACAGACTTCGACATAGATCTGCCTCAGACCTCGTGGGATCAAGGCGACAACATCGTTGTGGAACAAGGCAAGAATGTCACCCTGACATGCCGAGTGACAACGGTCAACTTCTTTGACGTCCTCAGGGTCAAACTTATCCAAGGTCACAAACGCAATTGAATTTTTTATTTTATAATTAATTATAATTATAGCTATAATAAACAAATACTGTTATTTAATAATTTTAATAATTCTAATAGTATAAAACATTCTTGAATTTATTATATTATTACTATTAATTAAAACAAAACAATATCTTCTATTCCGTAGTATATATGCCGACGAAATATTATACTCGAATTCACTTATGATAAGCTAATTAGCATACGATATGCCTTTTCAGCCATCTGATATGCTAATTACCAAATCACGTGCCGATGTAACGCAGAATATGCTAATTAAGAACAGCACGTCGAAACCGACGACGACGACGACGACAGGTGACGTCATCATCGGCAGCAGCAGCGTCATTACAGGTGCGTGACAGAAGATCTCTTATGCTAATGCGTCACGAGAGAGGAGCGTCAAGAAATCCGAGTCATTCGGCTGAAAAGATGGCGATGACGTGTCTTAATGAAGACGTCGCATCACGTCGCTAGATGTCGCGCCGATATGGAAGGTTCTCGAAAGGGTGATGCGGTTGTGTGGAGAAGATGACTTATACTGTCTGTGAAAGGAAGGAGAAATGGGGACGAAATCGGCTTGATGTGATTCATGGAGACAAAAGATGTACCGAGTAATTGTTTTATAGAGGTCAAGACGGGGTCATCTTATTAGCGGAGTTATTGATGAACAAGGAAGGGAGAATGGAGAACATTCGGGAGGTTCCTTAACATATCATATATCAGTTGCTTGTAATATAACAGAATGCATTTTCATAGGCGACGAATATATGCGTGCCAGCTTTAAGCTGGGTTCGATGAAGACGAGTGGATTAGTCTAGTCAGATTTTGAAAGGGCATGCCACAGTCCACAAATCCACAAAAAATAATGTACATTTAAAACGGTAATAAGTTAAAAATGGCTATTATAGTGATTGATGTAACGAACGATGTTTTGTATGCTTTTAATTTTTCTTATTATTATATGGGAGGAGACTTTTGCCCATAACACACTGCTCAGAACAATCCTCTCAATTTTCTTAACTTACACCCTTCTATTATTATCACTGTTGTTGTTATCATTGTATTATTGCTGTTATTACTATCATAATTTCGAGCATGATATTATAGCCTATCTACGAGATTGCACTCTGTGACACTTTCACTTTCATTTTTTCACGCGTGCTTTCCCACCGATGTGGCCGTTTTGCACTAACAACCAGTACAGCCCTTCAATGCGGGCCCCCCCCCGCCCACACCCCTCCTTAACCATTGGCGACCTATTATAAAGGTTGTTGATCAATTGCATTTCTACATGCTCTTGATGGACACTCGATTGTTTCCATTGACGTTTTCCAGCTATCGTCGACGTATTGGAGAACCTTTATATTATTAGAGTTCATGTTATTGTTGATATGTGAAGTCATTATTATAATTAGACTCTCTTTCGCTTCGGAATATTATTGGAAGTTTTCTTTGTCTCTTTCCCTTTCTCTTCCTCTCTATCTTTCTCTTTCTCTCTGACTCTCTCCTTCCTTCCTTCTTTCTTTTTATTTATTTATTTTATTTATTTCTATTAGTTGCCTCGACATCACCTTCATATCAAATGCAAATGTTTTCTGGAAGTGACAACAAATCGAATTAAACAGATTTTTTTTCTTCAAGAAATGCACCATCCTACACGTTCACACACACACACACACACACACACACACACACACACACACAACAAACTCACACAGACAAGCAAACGAACACGCACGAAAAGTACTACAAAAAAACAAAACGACTTGTTGACACGGTTGGCCAACACCAGCTCAGTGACATACAAATAAAATGTGATCACAAGGGTAACAAGATGACTGACTTTAAAAAAATATGCGACACTTACACACATACATACTTACATTGTACATGCACGCAGACACCGCCATTTAAAAACTTTTTATGCCCAGGTCAAAAAAAAATATACGCACGGACAAACAAGCACACACCTACTTTGTATTACAATCACACAGACGTATATTCAACGACCACGTGATCACACAAGATTACACCGAGGGGTCAACGACCCGTTATCCAATCACAATTCCTTGGTACTCTAGGTACAATGAGACGATATTCAGGCGGATAGATAAGCGCACATAGATAAATAGATAGATACAAAGAGACAGACAGTGAGAGAGAGAGAGAGAGAGAGAGAGAGAGAGAGAGAGAGAGAGAGAGAGAGTCAGACAGACAGACAGACAGAGAAGGAGGGAGAGAGAGGGAGAGACGTGAATTGATGTGAAAATGACGATGGATTTTCCTGATTTAAGAAAGAAATAAAACCCGGTAAACGCCAATTTTCTCACGTTCGCAGTGTTGCTGTGCCAACTCCCGTGGAGGGTCGTCCGTGTTTTTATGACCGCAGATGAGGGAGGAGGTGGGAGGGGGAGAGACAACAAGAAGATGGAGAAGAAGGGAGGAGAAAGACAATGAGAAGCAAGGAGACAGAGATCAAAGGAAGATGGAGAAAACAAGAAAGAAAAAGCGACGAGTAAAAAATGAAAAGAAAATGGAAGATAGAAAGAGAAAGAAAAGAAGAGAGTGTGGAAAAGTGGAAGAGACCGAGACGGTGAAGAAGGGAAGCTATAAAATACACACAGATTTTCATTTCAAAAAATTAAAGAAATCAAATTAATTAAACACAACGAAAGAACGAAAACCGTGGCGATGAGGACGACGACGACGATGATTATTATGATGATGATGATGATGATTTCAATTTCTTTAAAACAAAAGTGTACCATCATAATATAATAATTTTTAATTACTATCTATCCGTAACTTTTCAAAAAAATTTCTTTTTGTTTTCCGTCTTCTCATCAAGATTCATCGACCTCCCTGAAAGAATTTGCATTATCACAGCACCGTCACAAATGTCATCAGCACTTTAGGGTTCCACCCACTCATTAATTGCTACCAGCCCACTAGCTACCACCCACCCATTAACTGAAACAGTTCACCAATTTCATTCTCACCTCCCACGCGTTTAAATTTATTTCTCCAACGTTAGACCTCATTTTCAATTCTTATACCGAATTTTCTTCCAGCCAATAAGATCATTTATATGTTTTCCATCCAATTAATCATGTTCATCACTTGACTTTGATGTCCGTTAAAAAACATCTTTAAAAACATCGTCAATATTCAGGATATAACTACTTTATTAACTTACTTTCCAATTGACACCATTTTTACCAATTTGTCACCAGGACACCTACCACTTATTTATTTTTATTTATTTGCAGTCATTTTTTAGTTCCACTCACATCACATAGCAGCGGCCAACTTTACATAGAAACATGAAATTTAAGAGTAGAATGAATAAACAATATATAAAACAGATTGAAACAAACAAAATAAATAAATTAATTAATTAATTAAAATATATAAAAAATAAATATGAAAAATAAATAAAATAAAAATAAAGATAAAATAAAGTAAAAGGTGAAATTTAGAAGTTCAGGATGGCCGGAATGTCAGGAAACGACAAGTCTCCAACACACCCAATTGACAGCTAGATGTTTCACCAGGTTGAGCTGTAATGAATCCAATCTCACCTTTATTCTATCTTACAGGTAACAAAACGCTCACAATCTCCGACAACGGTGACGTGAAATCGCCATTTTCTCAACTTGAACGCTACTACGTGACACATCAATACAAGTCAGATGTCACCACCGTCACCATCTCCTATCACGGTGGGCTGGTTTGTTTATTTCTTTTATCATGTTTTTTATTCTTTATTCCATTCATTCGTTCTTTCCGTGGGCTGTTTGTTTGTTTGTTCATTTATTCCTTCATTTAAGGCGCGTGGCGTTTACACAGGCAAAGATTCGCTGGCGCCAAATGTCAATTTCGCCTGAAATTAGAAATAATGCATGCTCTCACGCATGACATTGACATCTTGGCAGCCAAGAGTTTTGAATGTTGGTTACCTTCCAACTTTCAATGCGCCAGTGAATAATGTATTCATACGCGCAAGACATATTACTTATTAGATAAACGATTGGATTGGTCGACTATTCCGCAAAACAAAAATAAATGGTTTTTATCAATTTTAATTATTTAAAACAGAAAAACTTTGTACAATTTTATTTTTTTTTAAACTGTATTTTATTTTTATAATAATTAATATTTAAAATGTCACTTGAGCGTTTTTCAATATATCTCCTAAAATAGCTTAGTTAAAGTCACTTGTAATAATTGAATTTTCATTTTATTATAAAAATATACATTTTAAAATTTTTTCAAAATTATGGAGAAGTTTTATTTTAATTTTTTTAGTTTTGAACGCGATTCTTTTCTTCAACTGCTTAAAGTTAATTGATGTCAAATTTAATACAAAATAAGTTGTTACATTTTTTTATAATTGAAATTTATAGTAAAAGTTTTTTTTAATACATTTTTGCGAAATAAACTAGAGCAAAAATTACAAAACGCACCCACGCACGCAATATCGACAGAAATAGCCCCGACAAAATGCGTCTTGAAATTGTCTCGTGTAAACCCTCACTGTCGCAAAGATGACGCTAAATTTGGCGCCAGCGAATCTTTGCCTGTGTAAACGCGCCTTTAGTTAATTACTTTTTTTATTCAACCCATTCATTTATCGTTCAATCCATTCGTCCTTAAAAATGCAGGCATACTGGGAGAGGACAGCGGAGTGCTGAGGTGTCAAAAACTTTCATCGTCAACTGCCTTACTCAATCTCAAAGTTCTCGGTTAGAATAAACTGCCTTCATTCAATCTCTGTATGTCTCCGTATGTCTCTGTGTATGAGTCCGTATTTGGGCATTTGTTTATGTGTAATTATTTCTGCGCATCTAGTTTTTGTATCTCTCTGTGTACTGTCTATTATTATGGATAATTGCAGGCGTCTATCCATATGAGAGTAAGCTGTTAGAGTGATTTTGTCCATGTCCAGTTGCCTGCAAGTACAAGATCTTCACTTCCACATTCCACTTTGTTATTTCGAACTTTAAAACCTCATGAGGGGCATTCACAATCACGTGCACTTCACATATGTTCTTAAGTGCTTAGAAAAATCACGTACATAAAAGAATTTCACAGACGTTTTCTAGTCGATGAAAACAGGCCCATTCATTGCCCAGCCTTACCGCACTTACCATGGCCCAGTTATGAATCCGCTACTCGCTTATTCAGTCTGAGTCATTACCAGCTCATCGAGAATCGAACCAAGGACTTGCAAGTCGGTTTTGGGGTGCTGTAACCATTCATCAATCAGTCCGTGTTTTTATATCATCATGTTAAATACTATTATTGGCCGAAAAATGACCGTAAAGAAATTATCTTCAACGCGAAATACGAGTTTATCGTCGCATCAGCGGGGAACCATATTCACTCGGGTACGCTTAAATATACATGAGCGCGTTTTTCGCTCGACGCCGAGAAATTTGAATTTTATTAATCTTAAGAGGGTGCTTCACGTACAATTGCTGTTTTAAACAATGAGTTTTTTTTTAAATATTTTTAGACAATTTATTTTTTGCTCAAATTCTAACGATTCTTATAATAGTTTATAGTTTAACTATTGCTATAAATTTATTTTAGTATTAAGTTTGATGTAGATTTTTTAATCATTATTTTCAATTTAGTAATAACACAATGATGGAGATGACCACAATGATAATAATGATATTATTAAAGATGAATTTAATATTAAAAATTGTTTACAAAAGAATTAAAATAATACTAATCATAATAAAAAGAACAACTATAAAATTAATTATATAAAACTATATTACTTTAGCTTTTTATTATTATTATTATTTTAATTATTATTGTTTTTATCATGTTCGTGCTCATCATTGAAATTTACTTTTAGTTCCGCTGACATCACTGCGCATGTACAGCCTTCAACATGACGACACATCCGGCAACTTGACCATCGAACCTGTTGAGCCTGGCGGCCTTGTCAAGTTTACAGAAAACCAACTGCACGGAGTGAGGTGTGTAAACGAGTGAATTAGTAGGTAAATGAGTGAATTAGTAGGTAAATGAGTGAATTAGTAGGTAAATGAGTGAATTAGTAGGTAAATGAGTTAATTAGTAGATGAATAAGTAAATTAGTTTGTGTCGTAGTGAATTCGTATGTAGACAAGGAAATTAGTTTGTCAATGAGTAAAATAATGGATGGATGAAGAAATTAGTGGGTGGATGAAAGAATTAGTGTGTGAATGAGGGAATTGGTGGGTGGATGAGAAAATTAGTGGGTGAATGAGGGAATTGGTGAGTGGATGAAGGAATTAGTGGGTGGACGAGGGAATTAGTAGGTGTATGAGGGAATTTGTGGGTGGATGAACGAACTAGTTGTGGGCGGATGAGTAAAGCAATGGATAATAGTTTATGGGAACCAATCTTGTGTACAAGAAATAATAGTGAAAGAGTTTTTTTGGAGAGGAGGGGGAATTAATTGATGAAAGAAAGATATATTTTTTCATTTGAATGAAAGAGAAGATGGATTGATGAGTGACTGAATAAACCGTTTTATGTCAGCAAGGGACAAGCAATGAATAATGGTTGGCGTAATGGCTTGAATATAGTGATAATAATGGCGATGGTGGTGGTCGCGAAGATGATGTTGATGAGAGAGTGGCTGGTGGTGGTGATGGTGATGATGATGATGATGATGATGATGATGATGATGATGATGATGATGATGATGATGATGATGATGATGATGATGATGATGATGATGATGATGATGATGATGATGATGATGATGATGATGCTGATGATGATGATGATGATGATGATGATGATGATGGTGATGATGATGATGATAAGGATGTTGGTGGTGGTGGTGGTGATATTGTTTAAAAGTATTCAAGGAATATTGAGTAATTGACTGCAATATGAGGTTTGAGTTCAGACAAAAAATTAATTTGCATTCCGCGGGAGTGATGACGACGACGCTGAAGTGACTATCGTTACCTTCATCGTTGTCATCTTCACCATCAGATGTGTGGCCACGGTGGTCTCCAGTACAAAGGTGCCTGAGATGAAGATGGAGCTGCTTGGCATGAAGTTGAACCTTCAACCTTACGAGCAGGTCATCATGCTTCCTTCGTCGGTAAATTATCAATTTTTATTTTAATAGATAAATTATATATCTTAAGTTTTAAATATTTAATTTATATCAAATTAATTAAATAAACGCCTTTTATGCCAAAGGTCTATGGTTCAACCCCCGTCACTGTAACCGGCTCCACCAGCAAGCAGTAGCCTAGCGGAGGGGGACAGGGAGGGGCAGCTGCCCCCTGGCGCCAGTCTTTGGGGGCGCTAAAAAGCAAAAGGAAAGACAACAATTTCACAAACGTTTAGTTATTTTTGAACATGTAAAGCAAGTAAAATTAACAAATTGTATTTTTGCACTATTTCACACAAGTGATTTCCAACATTTTCTCGGTTTTGGTCGTTTAGTTGAGAAGACAGTGGAAGATGGGGGCGCATTTTGTATACCTTGCCCCCGGGCGTCAGATACCCTCGCTACGCCACTGCCAGCAAGTACTTGAGGGGATACGTGGGTCTAAGGTTGGATGTTACCCATATGGCTCTTTTGGAAAAACCGGATAGAATTGCTTAAAAGTTCTATAAATAGAGTTTTTTGAGGTTTCAATCTTTTACGTAATAATGTATATTACCGCTATTACCACTATCTCTGGCATAATCATCATCACCACCACTACCAAAATTATTATCAATTGCATACTTGGGTCTTCATCATCAGCAATGTCATCCCAATCATCATTATTGTCATTTTCCTCATACTCATCATGATCATCATCATCATCATCGTCGTCATCATCGACGTTATCATCATCAGCAATAACATCATCATCATCCTCAACAACAGCAACATAATCATCATCGTCTTCGTCATCATCATCATCATCATCATCATCGTGATCGTCTGAAATAATTCCAGTACAATCACGTAAAGCACGAGCTCCATAATTCTGCAATCACGTCGTAACATAATTTGAGAGCAACACAGAGAGTGAGACAAACGAACGTACAAACAGTTAAAAAGAGAGAAAGAAAGATGTGAAGCGACCAACTAGATTAGTTGAACAGCTAACAACAATAAGAATTAAACATTTAACGTTACCATGACCTTTAACCCCCCCCCTTCCCCTCCCCTCACTCTCCCTCCAAACTCCTTCTCCTCCTTCTTCTTCTACATCTTGTCACGTGTCCAACAAGTGCGGAACTTTTGAATGATTCTCCAGCTGAGAAATCATGTGGCAGTTTCGTTAAGTGAAATTGAGCTCGAATGTTATATTAATTCGATCTTGTCAACATCTTTAGAACAGTTTCTAATAAATTTATATTCTTTATTACCAGAAAGTTGTTTATATATTTATGATTTATTTATTTCTACCTTATTTATATATGTATTTATAATGAATTTATATATTTTCAAATTCGTTATCTGTTTTTTTATAAGGTTTTGGCATACAAATTTTGTTGTGTTAAATTTAAATAAAAAATAATGTTTCCTATAATTGTATTAGCAAATACAGCACGCATACACACACGCATATATAAATTAACTCTCAAATGGGGGCCACAAATCAAATTTATTTGCGTCCAAATGATACCGTGACTCGTGATTGGCTCCCACGAGAAATGTGGCTGACCTCGATATTGTCCTATCACAAACGAGGGCGATGACCCTTGAAACGTAATTTTCAGACAAGTCAGAAAGGTTTGAAAAATTTTTGATTTCACATCAACTCAAATTTTCTTCTCAATTTGAATGGACAAGAAAGTAGAAAAACATCAGCACAATGGCACGATGTTTTCAGTTTGGGAGCTCCACCACCCGAGACCCAGGCCCAGGCCCAGGCACGGGGGCATGTACATCTTTATGAGCTACAAAGCAAAACTGGTTATAAACTAAACTTATTGAAACAAAAATTGAAGGGTTACTTTTAACCCATAAACTGCCGTAAGCTTCCATAAAAGTAAAACAGACTGAATAACAAAACGAATTTATATATTTTCAAATTGAGATCGCCACGATTTAGCTGCCAAAATCGTCCAGATCTCACATGCTGGTAAGATATGAACCATGGACCTTAAAATTTACCAGCGAACTCCTAAGGTTTGTGCCCAAACTCAACATATCGCTATGCAAGTACTACAGCAGTCAAGCAGGACTAATTTTTAACGCAGGTACCTTCATCGGGAGCACAACCAACGGCATCGGTGACGCAAGAGCTGACACGGCACGAGAGCAGCACCGGCCTGACGTTCACCACGGACAAACTCAACCACACGCACCACGGCAGACTGCTAACATGCACGGCTGTCTCTGACCGCATCTTCGAGCCGATGCAAGTCTCGGCAGTACTCAACGTTAAGTGTCGGTTACAGTTTTTTTTTATGCTTTAGTTAGCTATATGTGTGTAAAAGTGACTAACTTAACCTCTGATGATAAGGATGATAGTGTTTGTGATGGTGGTTGGGTTGTGGGGGTGGTGGGGGTGGTGGTGGGGTGGTGGGGGGATGATGGTGGTGGTGGTGGTGGTGGTAGGGATGGTGGGGTGGTGGTGGTGGTAGCGTCAATTGCGAAAATAAATTTGAATTAAAACAATTGATAAGCATACAGTTTAATTTTAACCTGGAATGAATAAATTATCGATTTGTTCTCAATAGTGCTGAAAAGACGAATAGCGTGTGCCGAGTGAGAAATGTTGTAAGTGAGTGTATGTGTGCATATGTGTGTTTATGTGTTCACGTGAGTGTGCGTGTGTATGTGTGTGTAGTTGTCGTCGTTCTAATTCCTTCCTTTCATCTTCAATCACCACGCAATCTTATCAATCTTGTGGAGGATTATGAAAACACAAGAGACACTGTCGTGGAGTTGGTGATGATAGTGATGGTGGTGGTGATGATGATAGCATAAATAACAAGGGAAGAAGTTGATCAATGTTATTTCACTTTAGAGGTGATATTACAATTGTAGGTATGATTACCATGATGATGGTGGTGGTGGTGGTGGTGATAATGATGATGATGATGATGATGATGACGATGACGATGACGATGACGATGACGATGACGATGACGATGACGATGACGATGACGATGACGTGACGATAACGATAACGATAACGATAACGATGACGGCGACGACGACGACGACGATGATTATGGTGATGGTGATGAGGACGACAGCGATGGGATGGCGGCGGCGATGGTGACGGCAGCAATAATGTTGATGATAATGATGAGGATGATGATGGATAACTGTAAAAGTTAAAATTAAAAACAAAAATAAAATAATAATAATAATAATAATAATAATAATAATAATAATAATAATAATAATAATAATAATAATAATAATAATAATAATAATAATAATAATAATAATAATAATAATAATAATAATAATAATAATAATAATAATAATAACAACAATAATAATAATAATAATAATAATAATAATAATAATAATAATAATAATAGTGAATTTATTAAATGTGTAAATTTATTAAATGTGTAAATAATGGTGGCATCTTTTATCTTCGACGGAATGTAGGAAATAAGTTGGAAAAAAGTCACGCTGTGAAATTTGCGCGAGTGAAGTCCTGCTGAGAATTCCAAATAGAACTGGAGTAATGATGACGTGAAATTAGGAGATGGTAGGCGGTGGTGGGTGGATGTGATGGTGGGTGGATGTGATGGTGGGTGGATGTGATGGTGGGTGGATGTGATGGTGGGTGGATGTGATGGTGGGTGGATGTGATGATGGGTGGATGTCATGGTGGGTGGATGTCATGGCGGGTGGATTTTATGGTGGGTGGGTGTGATGGTGGGTGGATGTGATGAAGGGTGGATGCATGGACGTCTATATAATAGCAACTGGACAATGAGCCAAATCATTTTGAGCTGTTGTGTTGTACCCAGTTGGTCCCATATCTATTTAGCTGTTCGTATTCGAGTTGTTCGGTCTGCGTTTGGATTTATAGTTATAAAGCCTGTACTGGTTACTTTTAACATTGAAAATGTTTATAACATTGAAATATAATAATATTTATTGTTGAAATTACGCTTTAGTTTAGTGACTGCGCTCAACACTTGTTTATTTAAATATAGCTATTTTTAGCTTTACGCTATCGTAAGTTTGACTTGATTGACGTTTGGAAACAGTTGGGATTGCTACTATTTTGAACAATTGGATTTATTTCTGTATTATAAAAGTTTTTATTGCTAAAAATGCCACACAAGGGCCAGGCATATCGTTGCAAAACCAACTACAAAAGTGTTCCGGGACTATCGGCGGGCGAAAATAAACCAACAATTCATAGCGTTCCTATAAATGACAATATACTTCTACAGAAATATAATTAAAGCAAATCCTCGAAAAGACTGGAAACCAACTGCCAGTTCAAAAATTTGCTCAATTTTTTCAATGAAGTAGACTTTGAATCCAGCTGTGTCGATACAAATCAGCATCAAAGAAGGAAAAAACTAAAATTAGAGTCCGGACAGCTTTTTCAACGTCGACTGAAAAAAGGTGCAGTACCTAGTATTTTTCCTGGTGGTCCAAAATACTGCTCAACTTGTAGAGTACCGTCAAGATCTACTGTTTGTGCTACAGTTTCAATTCGCTACGAGTACGAAATAAAAAGAAATTTTGAGATGGAGAAGAATTTTTTCAAAAGTGATTGTTTAGCAAATCAAACACCTAACGTTTTGGCAGAACGGTAGAAGAATGAAATGACTTTGCCAACAAACTTTACTATTACCACAATTGATGGCATTTTGTTAATTTATTGTTTTAAAGTAGAAGCTGGTAAAGTTAAAGTGGCTGTTTGCATCTCGGTGGCAGAAAATCTGTCAACGGTTGTCAGTGTGGTTAATGTAAATGTTCCAGCCAACACATTCAAAGATTTGTTAACAAACGGATTAGTTACGACAACGTCTCAGCTTATTAATTTGGCAGCTCGAATGAAGACTTGGTCAGAAAATTTAAAAACCTGTCCGTCATTCACAAAAATGGCTGTTAGCATTTTAAAAGAAAGAATAAACATCTTAACAGAATGCAGTCCAGAAAGTGAAAAACAACGCAAACTTGAATTTGTTTCAGAACAAGCCAAACTGCTTACAAAAAGCAAGTTTCATTGTCATTACTCACCAGGGCTCACAATCATGTCATATATACGATTCATGCAGAAAGTCCAGCAGCTTATAACACTTTAAGATAATCGAGTTAGGTAACTATTCCATTGACCAGCATTTTGAAAAAGATCATCAAATGTCTTGATGAAATGTATGGGCTCGATAATTTGGTGCTTGCTATTTAATTTCTGTAAAACAGATCCTTGATAGCAGCAGCAGGAAGATTTGACACGACCATCAGAGTACGCTTTCATTTTATGCGTACATTGCTGGAAAGTTTTTAAAGAAATCAAGGCATCACCAGAACTGGCAAAATTATTTCTGTCGTCATTGTCATCGAGTCACAGAGTACTTTTCTGCAAAATAATTGATTGCACACCTTTGAATCTCAACTCAGAACTGAAAACATACAATTTTTACTGTTTTAATTATCACAATGTTAAAATATTGAAAATTTTCTAATAACTTTGACTTTACTACTAATAAATAACTATAATTGTTATAATTTAAAATTCTTAAGTTTACTTTTTCTTTATTTTTTTATGATTTTTACTTTTTATGGATTTTGATTAAGTAAAATATATTTGTTTTATCTCAAAACAGCGTTGTGTTTTTCACTCCACATGATTTAGCTATAAATCAAACTTATAATGCGTATATGAAGCATTGCGCAGTCATGGGACCAACTGGGTACAAGGCTATTATTGGCTAACTGTCCAGATACTATTATATAGACGTCCATGGTGGATGTGATGGTTTGGTGGATATGATGGTGGATGAATGTGATGGTGGATGGAAATGATGGTGGTTGGATGTGAAGAAAGGTGGTTGGATGTGAAGGAAGGTGGTTGTTATGGTAATGATTTATATTATATATATATAAAATATATACAACGTTTCCTCAATCCGGGGTTGTAATTTCAATGATGATGGATGACAAATGGGGCTGATCATGTTAGAGACACACCGGTGATTGATCTACAAGAAAGATGTCGACAGTTCGATCCTTCCTTTTTTGCTTGTGATGATGATGATGATGTTGAAGCAGTTTTTCTTCTTTTCACAATAAAACTTTCAGACGAACAAACACGCCCACGCATACATACAAATGTTATTTTTATTATCCTAATAATATTTTATTATAATTATTGTCATTTTCATTGTCATTGTCATCGCCATCGTTATCGCTATCGCTATCGTTATCGTTATCGTTATCGTTATCGTTATCGTTATCGTTATCGTTATCGATATCGTTGTTATTGTTATTTCCAATTAACATACAAATCAAATAATTACTCACTTATATAAATACGCACACTTCCTTATTAAATTGCATACAAAAACATGCACCCCTCATTATACTTACAAATAAGGGCTTGTCAAAGTCTGAATATTTGAATTAGTAATTTCCGAATCCAAATCGAACGAGTATACGGATGGAAACGTTATTTTTGAATTCATCTTGCATCGACAGATAAACACAGGTGCATCGACAGATAAACACAGGTGCATCGACAGATAAACACAGGTGCATCGACAGATAAACACAGGTGCATCGACAGATAAACACAGGTGCATCGACAGATAAACACAGGTGCATCGACAGATAAACACAGGTGCATCGACAGATAAACACAGGTGCATCGACAGATAAACACAGGTGCGTCGACAGATAAACACAGGTGCGTCGACAGATAAACACGGGTGTATCGACAGATACACACAGGTGCATCGACAGATAAACACAGGTGCATCGACAGATACACACAGCTCCATCGACAAAAGTTCATCCAATGAACTATTTCAAAAGTTACCAGCAAGCTACATTTTTTAATTGAAATCGGTTTACTTTTGAGGTTCCTGTATATAGCGTACCGTTGTTTTCAATAGTTATAAAAGATGAATTAATTCAAAGTTCAACAAGTTTCTTCGTATGACTCACACACACACACACACACACACAAACACCTACAGTCCACACATACATTCACACATACATACACACATACATACACACATACATTCACACATCGACCGTCTTCAGCAATAAAAGTTTGTCTTTGATTAAAATCAGTAAATCAATTCCCATATTTAATTAATATTTTGAATCAAAAGTTTTAATGCTTCACAGCGTGGTCAGAGAAGACCAGTGTTGTGTGTAGATCCGTTTCCGCTGCTTGCTGGTATGAAATTAAAAAGAAAATTTCTTCAAGGACGCCAAACTGCAGTTCATCGTCAACGAAAACTTTTCACTTTTTTAACAAAATATAAAAATTATTGTTATTATAAAATTTCAAATAATATTTTGTTGCAAATTTTAATTTCGATCCGACGATTAGTCGAGTGGCTCAACTTCCAACTTCTCCAGCTTGCTTCACTCTTCCGTGATGTGTGTTGTTTCGTTCATCCCTGGTTTCCATGGTGATTAATGGCATGCATCTGGGCCTCTCCAGCTGGACTTGACACTGATTAATTTAACGGAGTTATGCTGCTGGGTTGAGTATTTATAAATATACGTGGTGGTCATCTGTCGCTGTCTCTGGGACGATGACCGCGCTGATTCTGGAGATGCTGATGATGATGATGATGATGATGATGATGATGATGATGATGATGATGATGATGATGATGATGATGATGATGATGATGATGATGATGGTGGTGATGATGATGATGATGATGATGATGGTGATGATGATGATGATGATGATGATGATGGTGGTGGTGGTGGTGCTGATGAAGATGATGATGATGATGATATGATGATGATTTAGATAGATCCTGATGTTTTTATGACGTCAAATGTGACACAAGATACATTCATTCTAACATAACTACATCATCCCTAATTGTTAACAAACGACTCGCCGACATACAAAATTCAACAAAAAATTCAACAAAAACAAAAATAAAAACTTTAAAGCGTTTAACTTAATCATTCAACCTTCTTCTTCTTCTTCTTAACTCACAGTCACACCTGTACTGACGTGCGACACGACCACCTACGAAGTCCGCTCTGGTGACAACGTGACGATGAGATGCTGGCTGGAGTCGAATCCCGACGGAAGAGTCAGGTGGCTGCACATCAACGTCGTCAACAAGGAGAAAGTGCTTCAAAATGACAAATACTTCTCGGCCAACGTTCAAGTGAGAGACTGACAGATACGCAGATAGAGAGAGAGAGAGAGTGAATGACTGTTTAGACAAATTTCTGCTATTTAATTCACCTTGTTTTGTTTTGTTTTGTTTTGTTTTGTTTTGTTTTGTTTTGTTTTGTTTTGTTTTGTTTTGTTTTGTTTTGTTTTGTTTTGTTTTGTTTTGTTTTGTTTTGTTTTGTTTTGTTTTGTTTTGTTTTGTTTTGTTTTGTTTTGTTTTGTTTTGTTTTGTTTTGTTTTGTTTTGTTTTGTTTTGTTTTGTTTTGTTTTGTTTTGTTTTGTTTTGTTTTGTTTTGTTTTGTTTTGTTTTGTTTTGTTTTGTTTTGTTTTGTTTTGTTTTGTTTTGTTTTGTTTTGTTTTGTTTTGTTTTGTTTTGTTTTGTTTTGTTTTGTTTTGTTTTGTTTTGTTTTGTTTTGTTTTGTTTTGTTTTGTTTTGTTTTGTTTTGTTTTGTTTTGTTTTGTTTTGTTTTGTTTTGTTTTGTTTTGTTTTGTTTTGTTTTGTTTTGTTTTGTTTTGTTTTGTTTTGTTTTGTTTTGTTTTGTTTTGTTTTGTTTTGTTTTGTTTTGTTTTGTTTTGTTTTGTTTTGTTTTGTTTTGTTTTGTTTTGTTTTGTTTTGTTTTGTTTTGTTTTGTTTTGTTTTGTTTTGTTTTGTTTTGTTTTGTTTTGTTTTGTTTTGTTTTGTTTTGTTTTGTTTTGTTTTGTTTTGTTTTGTTTTGTTTTGTTTTGTTTTGTTTTGTTTTGTTTTGTTTTGTTTTGTTTTGTTTTGTTTTGTTTTGTTTTGTTTTGTTTTGTTTTGTTTTGTTTTGTTTTGTTTTGTTTTGTTTTGTTTTGTTTTGTTTTGTTTTGTTTTGTTTTGTTTTGTCCGTCTTCTCGCTCGTTCGTTCGTTATTTTGTCTGCTGGTTCATTAATGTAGTTAAGATGATATGCCTGGAGTAGTTTTTAAACATAATCATCATGCTGGTTTTGCTGTTTTCTTCAGTCGTGCTGTATTTTTATTGCTGCGTGTTCAGTTTAAACTTTTCGTTTATTTATTTATTTTTCGTTGGTTTATTCTTTTATTATTACTATTTATTAAGACTTTTTTTTTATTGTTTTACTATTACTATTTATGAATTTATTCAGCGCTTTAGTTTTTTTTATCTCTAGTATTTATTTACTGAAAAAATATTTTTATACTCCTACACGCTGATGGATTCCGGCCGACATTTACGCGCTTTGTCATCGTCGATCACGCCACTGCGCATGTCAGTCGGTGTGACAGGAAACGGAAGTAGGCGATAAATAAAAAATAAACCAGAAGAGGTTTTTTTTAAATCAGATGTAGAAAAAATTCAAATATTCATAATTTTTGTTGAATAATTTCTACATGATTTATTTCCATTATAGTAAAAATATTATTATTTTCATTACCTTTTTTAATTTTATTATTCTTTATTACTGTTAGACTAGCTATAATGAATACTAATTTTACTATGATTAATAATATAGATATTTTCATTATCGTTATAAATTAAATATTAATTCTTTTAGTGGACACGTGGTGAATTATAAATATGACTGAATATGAGTTACTGAATTGAATTCGCTTTCATTGATGAATGATGATGATATTGAAAATTGGATTCTATTAGCTTCAATTTCATAATCATCAACTCCATCTTTACGATCATCATCATAACCACTTATACGATCATCATCATCACCACTTATACGATCATCATCATCATCACCTCGGCCATCATTATTATTCCAGATCCGTTTATTTAATTCTTTCCCACAAACTCTTCAATCGATCTCCAGCATGCACGCCAGTCTCGAATTTTTTATTTACTTTCAAATTGTAGAGAAAACACCTGCGGCGTCGTCGCCATTATCATCATCATCATCATCATCATCATCATCATCATCATCATCATCATCATCATCATCATCATCATCATCATCATCATCAACAACAACAACAACAACATCATCATAATCACCACCGGCATCATCTGTACCGCTATTGAAGCAAAATACTTTCTGAAAAAATAACAATGAAGAAGACATTCTAAAGAAAAATTTTCCTAAAAAATAAAATTAAAAAAAGCTACTTACATAGAATCATGCATAAAAAGACAGGGAAGTAGGAGAGATAATAACGAATAAAACAGCTAGAGAAAGATAGCAAGAGAGAGAGAAATATATATTAAAACCTAGAATCATCCTAGCGTAACATCGTGCACCATTGGGGGTCTTTAATGGTCACTCATCCGTATATAGTCATGGTGCGCTACAGCATAGACTCCTAAATATACCTAGGAGTCTATGGCTACAGAGGCCGTTGTTCAAATAAGAATATAAATACCTATATATATATATATATATATATATATATATATATATATATATATATATATATATATATATATATATATATATATATATATATTATATATATATATATATATATATATATATATATATATATATATATATATATATATATATATATATATATATATATATATATATATATATAACAACATACCGATGGAAAAAAGAATATAACGGCATACCAACAAATCCATACGACGACACATCGACACAGAGAATCAACAACATAACGATAAAACGACACATCGACACAGATACTTAACAACTTACATACACAACGACACAACAACATGATCAACGATCATTACAGCATGGTACTTGTCTCACAGCGATAGGCATACCGTTTACTAAGAGTCCTATTTCTCTTTCGTTTATTTCTTCCCAATGATGCGTAAAATCGAGGTAGGTCAACCGTGACGCTTGTTCCAAGCAGAGCGTAATTTACGTAATAAATAGCGTTGACAGTTTTCCTTAGTTTTTATTTAATATCTATATATATAAATTAATGAATATATATATATATATATATATATATATATATATATATATATATATATATATATATATATATATATATATATATATATATATATATATATATATATATAAATCTCGTGTCATAGTGTTTGATTTCAAACTCCTCCGAAACAGCTGAACCGATTTATATGAAATTTTTTTTGTACATTTGGTAGGTCTGAGGATAGGTTGTAGGCTATTCAGAATATTTTTTTAAATTATTTTAAAAAGTTATAATGGAAAAACAAATAGGTCAATTATTTACTTTTCATAGGAAAATGCAAAAGATAGAAATGCATATATATTATATATATATATATATATATATATATATATATATATATATATATATATATATATATATATATATATATATATATATATATATATATATATATATACATACATATACATATATATTTAAGGCCTTATTCATTTTGGGAACATTAAATTCATGTATTGCCATCCAGAATAAAGCTTTCCTGAAAGTTTTAGAGCTCTAGGTGGTCGAAAAGTGGGAAAGCGACCGGGAGCGTGAGAGCAAGCGGGAAAGGAAACGGGAGCGTGAGAGAAAAACAATAGAAAAACTTCTAAAAAGCCCGGGCAACGCCGGGCACCCCGTTTATTATTTTTTATACATATGACGTTATTACCAACAGTTTGATTGCTCTCATCATCATCATCATCGTCGTCGTCGGCATAGCCAAACCTTTATCTCTTTAGTAATCACGTTACAGTGACAAATAGCGGTAGTAAATATTCTTTACAAGTTAATGCCACGTAATAGGATTGCAACCTCTTACACGGATTACTTTCTGTGCTGTCGCGTAATCCGATTTTCCGGATTGTAAGGAGCACAATTTCTCCGGCGAAAGAGCGCCGAATTGAATAAAACCGAATCGCTAATAAATTACCATCATCATCATCACCATCATCATCATTATCTTCTTCGTTGTCGTCATCTTCATCATCATCATCATCAGCATCATCATCATCATCATCATCATCATCATCATCATCATCATCATCATCATCATCATCATCATCATCATCATCATCATCATCATCATCATCATCATCATCATCATCATCATCATCATCATCATTATCGCCATCATCATGGTTGTCAACGTCATTATTACCAGAGCCATCGCAACTTTTTACACACTTTTACTTAATTTAACTTCTCTGTCTGTCTGTCGTCAAATTTTGCAATCGATTTTAAACTAACTTCCCGATGAGCTAAAGACTTAAAAATTTAAACATACCTCCGAACTGATTAACAATGCATTCTATCAAATTTTTGGATCAATTGGACAAAATTTAATTAAATAATTATTTGTGATATTTTCGTCGAACTATTTATTGTCTATGCTAATATGCTCGTTGTTTATGTAACAGAATGTGGCCTACACACTCGATTATATAAAAGTGTGTTTTTAAAAAACTTTGTTTTTTGATTCACTTGTTTAAATAAATGTTTTTGTTTTTGTCGAGCAGATTATCGACAATCAAACATCACCATCATCATCATCATCATCATCACCACCTGCCGTACTGCCACATGCGACAACGCGACGGAAGCAGGCGACGCTGACGATATCGAAAGTGAAAGACAGCTACTTCGGCTCGTACGTGGTCACAGCTACGAACGAAGTGGGAGCCTCCAGTGCTTCCATGAAGCTGGTCAAGGGCTCTCCGAGTCACGTGGCTCACTCGACCAATCAGAGACAGGCAGACAAGCCGAGCAAGCAGCCCCAGAGTTCAAGGGCGATTCCAAGACCAAGGGGAACCAGTAAGTTGATTGTAATGATAATATCGATTCTGACATGATAACATCGGTTCTGCTAATGGTGATATTGATGATCACGATGGAGACGGTAAACATGGGAGTGTTGGTTATATTGGTGATAACAATCAATAGCATTGATGAACGCGATGTCGATGGCAATGGTCATGATAATAATGGTATAATCATCTTTGAGATGAAAACGGTGATGATAATGAAGCATAGAATGGTGTTGATAATAATACATGAACTGGTTATGATTATGGTTCAATGAACTGGGCTGATAATGGTTCAATGAATTACAAATACTTGTTGAAATGAAATGACAAAATTGAGTAACTTCGATGTAAATAAAGAGCAAGCGATGGCACATTTCTCTAAAAGATTAGCTGTGATTTAACTGAAAAGATATAAAATTATGAAGGAAAAATAGCTGACAAGAATAAATGGAGAAAAAAAACTCTAAAGTGGTTGGTTCGAGTTTCGGTGAGAAATTGAATCTCGGGAGTTGTTTGAATGGAAATGTCATGACGAGCGAATGAGACAAACTCGTTACGCTCTTTCCAGACAGATCAATAGTTGAGAGGATACCGGTGCGTGTCTATATGTGTGCGTGTGAGTTTGTGTGTGTGTTGTCTGTGTGTCTTTGTGTGTGTGTGTGTGTTTGAGTCTGTTTTATATGAATCCTGGCAGATCCCACGTTTGAATTAAGGTTATTTTGTGTCCGTCAAAGTATGCGGAAGTCACAGTGTGTTATGTATTTTAAAATTGTATAAGCGTGTGCATAGTAGTGTATGTTTTTCTAGATGTTCGTATGTTATTGAATGTACAGTTTGTACACATGCGTTTTTATCTTAATGTGTGTTTTTATCTTCCTAGGTTTTCGTCTGTGCTTGTGAGGTTGTAATGAATTACACAGACATGGTCGTGTTTTTATGAGTCTGCACAGACATTTGTCTTAATCATTCTTTCAAAGTGTAATTTATTAAGACGTGATTAGAACTCTCCATCAAAGAAGGAGCACGTTCAATCATTTCTATCATGCACACATACACACATTCACATATACATTCTCACACATTCACATATACATTCTCACACATTCACACATACATTCTCACACATTCACATATACATTCTCACACATTCACACATACATTCTCACACATTCACATATACACACACACATTCACATATACATTCTCACACACGCACACACAGGCACCCATTCACATGCATACGCACCTACTCACACATACACACAGATAAACATGAAGTCACGTGAACAAACCAGGAGACACTTTAAAGCACATAAACAAACGGGAATCAGCATCTCTTTCAAATATATTTTCCACCCGTTATTCCAAGACACTGTGAACAGCGTAAAGCAAATTCTGAATAACCGCCGACTCGTCTTAATCCCATCTGCACTATCCATCTATCCATCAATACGTCCGCCCATGCATCTATTTATTCATGCATACGTCCGTACCCTTCTACCCATCTACATGTCAACAAATCGATCAAAGATGCACCAGCCTCAGAGGTGGTCATGCTTCCATTTTGACGACTTAA
>OZ022241.1:6322994-6352994 GCA_963978895.1 Erpobdella octoculata | reverse complement strand
TGGGAGGAATTACAGATTCGTGCTGGGGAAAAACAAAACAGAATAAGTACGAATAAGTGTTTAAACAAGAAAACCGTAAAAAGCTTTCTTTTTTCAAATTTTTTTTATAATTTTGTAATTAGGCGACTAAAAATGATTTGCAAATAATTTTTTGGTGATAGTAAGTCTATAAAATATGAAAACATTGACCACAGTCTTCTAAATACTTAATTTTGTGAAGTATGTGAGGATTGAAAATTTAAGAAACTTTTCCAATTTGAAAATTAATTGTCGCTTTCTTTAAATAAACCAAAAATACAATATTCTACGCTAACAAAATCAACGTCGTGTTTGTACGACGATAGAGAGAATGAAAGGGAGAGAGAGATAGGGAAAGGGAGAGAGATGTTGGAGAGAGAGGCAGAAAATGTAAGTGTGTGTTGATGTGTGCTAAAGGTAAAGGACTGATGAATATATAGAGAAAAGTATGTATGAGCAGTGACGAAGCCATGGAGTGATCAAGTGCAAGAAAATGATGGTGATCTTTCTCATTTAATATTATGACTTATTTCAGGTTGTGACCGTGTTCGTACAGGTAGTGATGATGCTGGTGATCAGAGGTGGACATGGGTCTATTTTTGGCGACCCAACCCAACCCAACACTTTCTCAACCCAACCCAACACTTTCTCAACCCAACCAAACCCAACCCGCCTGAAAAGTTAAATTTTCTGACCCAACCCAACCCACCCATCCCAATCCAACCCATGTCCGCCTCTTATGATTATGGCCATGGTGGAGAAGGTAATGAATAATATAGAAATTCTCTCTCTCTTTCTCTCTCTCTCTCTCTCTCTCTCTCTCTCTCTCTCTCTCTCTCTCTTTCTCTCTCTCTGTCTCCGTCTCGGTCTTTGTCTCTCTCTCTCTTTCTTTTTCTCCCTCCATCTCTCCCTCTCTCCCTTTTTCCCTCTCTCTTTCTCTCTCTCCCTCTTTCTATCATCGTACAAACACGACGTTGGTAAGCATAGAATATTATAGCCGGTCGGACAAAGATATGAAAACAGGCCACGTGATGATGGCGTGCGTCTGTCAATAAGAAACTCATTAAGTTCAATTCATGCCGGCGTCACGTGACACTCCCTTTTTCCCTAACGGTGGTCACCCTTCCATTCCCCTCTCCTTTTTTTTCTTCCCCATCTCTTCCTTCTTTTCTTTATTTTTTTGTCTTCTACCACCCCCACCAATTTTTGCCTACCTCTCCCTCTAACGTGGCCAAATAAAATGGTTTGAAATTTTTATCGCGTCAGAATACGTTGATGTATGAATCAGTTTTTTTCCTCTGCATTTTCTTATTTTCTTGTTTTTGCACGTTGCAAAAACCTTTCGAGAAATTTTAAAAGCTTGCAGTTCGAATTTCGTCGTTTTTATAGGACGTAAATGTCGGGGGGGGGGGGAACGAAATGGAAAAGTACCAACAGTATTCTGCTATTGTATGTATATATATATAGGAATGAGGAAAAGTTGACCTTCGAACTTTGACTTCATTGTAACTACAGCTTTATTGTGGTCTTTTAGAAAGTTTGAGTGGCACTGAAAGTTATAGTGAGATCATAAATGTTAATTAGATATTATTTCATACACTCCTGCACGCACATCTACACACACACGCATACACTTCCTTCCGAACTGGTGCACCATGCAACACGACTGTAAACGTCGCTCGTTCCGCTTCATCGCTCTCAATCTTTTATTGACGGCAGCCATGTTGTTCGTTTTACGAGTTATTTGACCTTTTAAACCCTGACCCGACCCAGTTTACACCGACTTTATTACCCAATGACATCGTTCGGTTATGCTTGATTTAACGAGAAACCCTAATTCTTCAGCAGTTTCTATTAACGCGAAAGTTTAAGAAAATCAATATTTAAATTATTGTTGCTGGTGATGATCCTTATGCTATTAATGGAAAGAATAATTACAAAAATAAATGACGATGATGATGGCGTTGATGATGATGATGAAGATGATGTAGGTAGTAGATAAGCGGTGACTACACGCTCCAACGTTATTAAAACAAAAACAAAAACAAAAAAAATCAATTTTTATTTTTATTTTTTATTTTTATTTTTCATTTAATTTAATTTCCCTAGCTGGACGGAGCAAATTTTCAGATTAACTTCGTCAAGAGCGATCAAATGAAGCATGGCAGGTGCACTCACGCGTGAACATCTTACTAATTCTCCCAACTTCTTCTTCTTCTTCTTCTTCTTCTTCTTCTTCTTCTTCTTCTTCTTCTTCTTCTTCTTCTTCTTCTTCTTCTTCTTCTTCCTCTTTTTCTTCTTTTTTTTTCTGTCCTACTCCCCTGTACAGCGGACCGCGTGACATAAACCCACAATTTAAAACCCTCAAACGGGCCTACTTTAACTTTACAGCTTCCTATTTACAAACCGAAACTTTCAAATTTACGTTCCCTTCTCGTGGTTTCCTTCCTTCGAATGGCCCATCCTCCCTGATTTACAGCGTTTAATTTTCTATTTTAACTCGCAACTAGCGAAGCAGCTGACCAATTCTCGACTGCAATTGTTTTAAATTTGTTTCACTTAAACTGTTTTAATTTTTTTAGTTTTTTTAAATTTTGCGACGCGTTTTATATTTTTCGCGGATGTTTTGCTGTTGAAAAATGAAAGTAGTGAGAGAAACATAAATATTAATGAATTAAAAGATGACAAACAATTTCTAACACCGCTTGCTTGCTTGTACGCACGCACGCCCACGCGCGGACACACTGTGAAAAAATGTCGACGTCCTTGCCTTTGCCCCTGTCCCTGTCCATGTCCATGTCCCTGTTCATGTCCCTGTTCATGTCCTGGTGGTGCGAGAGGAGTTCATGCCATGCGAGAAAAACCATTTCGGACAAGTTAAACTGAAACTGCAGTGAAAGAATGGGAAGAAAAATATGAGAAGAGAGAGAGAGAGAGAGAGAGAGAGAGAGAGAGAGAGAGAGAGAGAGAGAGAGAGAGAGAGAGAGAGAGAGAAAGAGAGAGAGAGAAACAAAGAAAGACTGAAGGAGACGGAGAAAAAGTGGGAAGTGAAAAAATGAAGATCAGGATCTGGATGAAAAACTTGAACAATGGGAAAGTGAAAAGTAGTTAATTCGATGAAAAAGCGTCAGGAGATATGAAAAAAATAAAGAAGATATTCAATGAATCGGTCGGATGGTTGATGAAAAGAAATGAATGACAGGCGATTATATCAAGAAGATGGAGAAAAAATCCGGAGATTGGGAGAATGAAGTAGAAGGAGTGAGAAAGAGTGAGAAATAGTGAGAAAGAGTGAGAAAAAGTGAAAAGGAATGAGAAGGAGATAGAAAAAGGAAGAGAGATAAAAAAGAAACAGAAAAACTAAGAAAAAATCTGAAAATGAGAAAAAACAGACAGAAGCAATTAAACAGTGGATGGAAGCAGAAAAATGTAAAGAAAAACATTAAGAGGGAAAAAATGACACATGGAAACATGGAGGAGTGACAAAAAAAAGCTTTTTTACATGTCACGATTACAACGTGCAATGCCCCGCTTGTACTTATACGTAAACACTCGTAAGTACTCGTAAGTACTCGAAAGTACTCTAGTGCGTTTGCACCAAAGGAACAGCCAATTAGAACACGAGAGTATACAAAGTGAGGTCTTGTATACAGAATGAGGTATTGTATACAGAATGAGGTATTGTATACAGAATGAGGTCTTGTATACAGAATAAGGTCTTGTATACAGAATGAGGTCTTGTATACAAGATGATGTCTTGTATACAGAATAACGTATTGTATTCGGAGTGAGGTCTTGTATACAGAATGAGGCCTTGTATACAGAATGAGGTCTTGTATACAGAATGAGGTCTTGTATACAGAATGAGGTCTTGTATACAGAGTGAGGTAAAAGTTCTATGGGGGTTCTTTATTTAAGATACTTGGATTTCTTGATGGAAACGTTTTGCAGTTTTTCTGTCTATTTTTTAGCAAAATATTTTGTTCATTTGCTTTTTCCTTTAATGGTTTTTTTAATTTTGTTTAAAAAATACGACTTCTTCTAAAATCACTAAAAATTCCTGAATTCAGTTTTGGTTATTATTTTTTTAAATTTAAGTTTTTTTAATTTTATTTATTTTTTAAATTTCATTTTTTTTAAATTTAATTTATTTTTAAAATTTTATTTATTTTTAAAATTTCATTTATTTTTAAAATTTCATCTCTGAAACATCACTCTCTGATATTTTTATGAAAAAAACCTTAAAACTCTTGCAACAAATAAAAAAGGAAAATAGCGTGACAGTTTGGTCTCCTCGAGTTTGGTCCGAAGGTTAGAGATTCGAATCACGTGGACGCAGCTGAAACTCATTCCTACAGCTGATCTCGTTAGATTGAATTTTGCCCAACTCAAACGAGATAAACCTATCTGCAATTTTTTTATGTATGTGTACGTGTACGTGTATGTGTATATGTATGTGTATGTGTATGTGTATGTGTATGTGTATGTGTATGTGTATGTGTATGTGTATGTGTATGTGTATGTGTATGTGTATGTGTATGTGTATGTGTATGTGTATGTGTATGTGTATGTGTATGTGTATGTGTATGTGTATGTGTATGTGTATGTGTATGTGTATGTGTATGTGTATGTGTATGTGTATGTGTATGTGTATGTGTATGTGTATGTGTATGTGTATGTGTATGTGTATGTGTATGTGTATGTGTATGTGTATGTGTATGTGTATGTGTATGTGTATGTGTATGTGTATGTGTATGTGTATCTGTATGTGTGTGACATAGTAAATGTGTGTATGTTATTGGCGTACCTGTGTGTGTTTGCATGTGATTAATGTATGAATGTGTATGTTTTGCATGTGGTTAGTGTATATATGTGTATGCTATTAGTGTATGGGTATGTGTGCAGTTGGTGTGTATGTAAGATAGTGTATGGTGATGATGCTAAACCTGAGAAAAACAGGATTAGCGATTGTTCTAAGAAGAAAAAAACGTGAAAAACTAAGAGGAAAACACAAAATTTTAACCAAAATTGTTTTAAAAAAAAGTTTTTATTTGAAATCTGCTTTTGAGTCTTAAAAAGAAATTTTTATGCTTGAGTGGAGCACGAAACGGAAAGAGACACAACAAAGATAGCCGAAGCAGATCGTTCAAAAACTGGAAGATCGAAAAAATTAAAACTCAGTTGAAGTTGTTCCTTACTTTTCTTTCTGAGACAATCAATTGTTTTTCGGTTGCGTGGAGTTATAGCGAGGACTTGATAACTTCCGCGTGGGCAATGAGCACCACAACAACAGGTTCAACTTCACCTCTGCAATGTTGAGGATCACATTCGGGTTCTCAAGGACAAGTAAAATATACCAGGTGTTAACGTCGAGACTTTGGTTCTGAAAGACACTGAACCTAGAAGTTGAAATAAAAGATTTAAAAATGACCGTAATATGTTCACTTTGATTTTTGAGTAATTAGTTTAGTTACGCGTCGTACCTTTCAACTAGTCATCCATCATTTCTCGTAATCATAATCATCACCATCATCATCATAACCATCATCATCAGCATCATCATAATCAACATCATCATTATCATCATCACCATCTTATCATCATCATCATCATCGTCGTCGTCGTCGTCATTGTCGTCGTCCTCATCATCATCATCATCATCATCATCATCATCATCATCATCATCATCATCATCATCATCATCCCCATCATCATCATCATCATCATCATCACCACCACCATCATCATCATCATCACCACCATCATCATCATCATCATCACCATCACCACCATCCGTATCCTTCCGTTCTCTAGTTGTTGTTTACCGGTCTGTGAAATATGATAATTTATTCTAAAAATGTTGCTGTGTGTTGGTATGATTTGTTTGTAATAATTATTATTTGATGTTTTTTTTAAATGTCACATATACTGTCATGTACGTGTGACTGATGATCACATGTATGAATGTAATTGTACCTGTGGTTGATGATCATCACATCAATGAATTTAATTGTACGTGTGATTGATGACATGATCCCAGTGTGATTTCAATGGGTTCGTTTTGTTTGCGAAATCAACAGACTTCAGAAGGCTCTCAGGAACTTCGGAGTTGGAAAAGACTGAAAAGAGTAGTGAAAGCGAAAATGAAAATGAAACTGAAAGGATAGGATAGGAAAACGTTTGTAATAAATAAAAAAAGTTTTAAAAAAATCGAATAAAGAGCTCCCACGAGCAGTTTTCAACAAAAAATATTCTACGACAATACAATGGAGAACAACGAGCTCATATGGAAGCTATTGTTGTCAGTCACCTGATCTGGCACGTGATCTTGCAGTGGTGATGATGATGATGATGATGTCGATGGTTATGATGTTGATGACGACGATAACGACGACGATGGTGGTGATGATGATGATGATGATGATGATGATGATGATGATGATGATGATGATGATGATGATGACGATGATGATAATGATGTCGATGGTTATGATGTTCATGACGATGATAACGCCGACGATGATGATGATGATGATGATGATGACGAGTGGTGTAGTACAGGGTATTTTACTAGTGGTGGGATTCTGTTGATGACTGAGCTGGTGAGTGATAAAAGAAATGATGAGAAATTGAATGTGATCCCCTGAGGGTGATGAGTCATCAACGCGATATGACCCCGTGACCTCCTGGAGGGAAGAAGAAAAAGTAGAAGGAAATGTTTGAGTCGTCTCCATGGTTACCACGGAAGCACGTTCCACAAATTTGTTGCTGCAGCGTGGAATCGATTTTAAAAACTGTTGTTTGTTTGCAGATCCATTCCATTTAAATCATTCTTTTTCTCACTTTTCTCTCTCTCTCTCTTTTCTCTCTTTCTCTCTCTCTCTCTCTCTCTTCCCTCTTTTTTTTCTTTCTTTCTCGCAGTTTTTTTTGTTTTATATTTTTTAAATCAATCAGTCAATATTTATAATAGAACGCCTCCTTCTACATAGCTCGCTGGCAGTTAATTTCTTCATAGCCCGTTTAAAACATTTTACACCGGCTGGCCAAATGAGGTTCATCCGAGGTTGGTTGAACTGCTAGCTGAAGGGGAGGTCGATATGCCAGCCCTGTCCAACCTATTGCATCTCAGTAGTTGGCGGGCTAAGGTAAATCAAGCCATGTGCCCACGAAAGCTTTATGGTTTCAGCGGTATCTCTGCCCCACACTCAAAAATAATACACGGACATTTGTTTTGCGCCACATAAATACGTCACAGAACACTCAAACATACATATCGTCTAAATTGTCTCATACAGATACAGACGTTAATCAATTCAACAACAACATTAGACACATTGTTCTCGCTAATTTCTGATTACATGCGCTACTAAACAGAAGTCGATAATTAAAAATAAAGATTAAGTTTGTAATACTACTCCAGGTACAGCTGATTTACACCTCTGCATTGCCAGGACCAACTCTTTCGCCTGCCACTCAACAGCCTTATTAGCAACGTTAACTTTTTTTGTACGGAATTCCACATCCAGTATATGAGTTTTGAAACCGATTTAAGAGGAGCTTCGTACCGCTTAACTTTAATGCCTCAACATGACTTATAAGACCAGCATGTACGCCTTCTCAGAGGTGTCTCAGACGAGGTTTTGTCAAGCAAACTTAAATAGAAAAACATTATTATTTATGACAACAATGAAATAAGCAATTTATTTTACAATTTTTTTGGTAATCCAATGGCTCAATGATTTTTAATAATTAGGTTATAATCTCAACAGATACGCAGTTTAACGTTTCAAGTTAGCTTAAACATCCACTACAAGACGTGGCTGATAATTATCTTTAATTTATTTATCTCAGTTCACATTTGTAATTTTAAACTTACCGCGAAAATATATCCTGGAAGTTTTAAGCTCTAGCGGGAGTCATCTTAGTATAGTAGTATACTTCATATCTCTCTCTCTCTCTCTCTCTTTCTTACTTTCTTTCGATTTTCTCTTCTTCTCTAATTGTTGTTTTTCTGTCCTTTTTCTTCTTTTTTACACACTTTTACTTAATTTGACTTCTGTCTGTCGATCTGTAGTCAAATTTTGCAATCGATTTTAAACTAACTTCCCGATGAGCTAGAAACTTAAAAATTTAATCATACTTCTGAACTGATTAACAATGCATTCTATCAAATTTTCGGATCGATTGGACAAAATTTAATTAAATAATTATTTGTGATACTTTCGTCGAACTATTTATTATCTATGCTAATATGTTTGTTGTTTATGTAGCAGAATGTGGCCTACACAATTGATTATATAAAAGTGTTTTTAAAAAACTTTGTTTTTTTATTCGATTGTTTAGTTACTTTTATTATTTTTTAAGGCACTTCAAGTGAAATCATAATCATAATAATAACCATTTCTGGATTATTTCGAAAATCTGCTTTGAAAAAATATTCTAAAACATTTAAAAAAAATTATTATTATAGCATATTAAAATAAACTTTCAAGTTAAAGAGCTTAAAACAATTCCAAGATGAGGTTGTGAACTTTGACACGCATGACCGAACCAATGATTGAAGTCTGCCGTTGATTGATCGGTCGAAAGCGACGATTTATTGACTGACCAATCGATTTGTCACGGCGTAATTTACTCAAAAAATAATTATTATTCGAGGTTTATGAATATTGTAGGTAATTATTATAAATACGTTAAAAGATTCTCCCGCTGGTTCACTCACTCACTCACTCACTCACTCACTCACTCACTCACTCACTCACTCACTCACTCACTCACTCACTCACTCACTCACTCACTCACTCACTCACTCACTCACTCACTCACTCACTCACTCACTCACTCACTCACTCACTCACTCACTCACTCACTCACTCACTCACTCACTCACTCACTCACTCACTCACTCACTCACTCACTCACTCACTCACTCACTCACTCACTCACTCACTCACTCACTCACTCACTCACTCACTCACTCACTCACTCACTCACTCACTCACTCACTCACTCACTCACTCACTCACTCACTCACTCACTCACTCACTCACTCACTCACTCACTCACTCACTCACTCACTCACTCACTCACTCACTCACTCACTCACTCACTCACTCAATCATCTATTCAATAACTCAATAAATAACTTATTCACTTACTCAATCTCTAAATAATTTAATCATTTATCAACCTTCTGATTGACAAATGTTTTCACACATCCATTTATTCATCCAACCAGTACAAACACACAATTAAGACATTAACTTTATTTTATTGCACGCGTGACTGCATAAGAACAATTGTTATTCATTTGATGACTCATCACTCGTCGTATTGACGTGAGTCATCGATCACGTGTCAATGGACATGGCGAGTAATTTATCGATCGGTGGTCGCTAATTGGTCACGTGAGTCATCTAACGTGAACGTACTTGCATGGTAGTGTACAGTGTACAGATCACGTGAACAAATCAAGTGTACAAATCAAGTGAACAGATATGATAGTAGTAACATTTTTTAGTAGAAAAATATTTTTTTAATTATTTTGCTGAGATTAAATTTTTGCACGAGCTTCTTGATTGGCTTGAAGGAAAGAGGAAAATTTTTCTTTGGTGAACAAGAATCTATGTTATGAAAACTTTTTTGTTACAAAATTTTCCATAAAATTGCAATTGATTGGTTTCCAACGTTACAAGATTCTATATTATTTTCTAGGGTGAGAATGACCAAATCCTTGGAAAACTTATAATTGTTATTTTTTTAATTATTACGGTTATCATAATTATTTATTATGAATTATATTGTTGTTATTATTGCTACCTCACTTTCACTCTTTCATTTTAACTTTTTCAACAGTCAGATCGAACCGGGGTTCCGCTTCGACCTTGTCCGCAGCTCACGTGATCGTCGTCTTGACAACGCTGCTTCACTTGTGGCAAGTGACGATGACGATGACGATGACGATGACATGATTCAACTCGTTTCAACGTTGTCAGTAGTGATATCATCACTGTGGTAGCCATCAGCCACAATCATCATCATCATCAACTATTTTTATTATCGTCATCATAACTAATTACCTCGTAATCTTTCATAGCGGAACTGATCAACAAGATCAATAAAATAGCAGAAAGAACAAAAAGTTGAACATATAAAATTTAAGAAAGTGAGCGAGAGAAAAAGATATAAAAGAGAGAGAGAGAGAGAGAGAGAAGCTGAATGAAAATACATGCCACGAGATCAAACAGCCGCCATGATGATAGGAAACCATGAAAATGTTTCTACCATCATCATTATCATCGTCATCACCGCTATCATCCTGATCGAGCCTCTATCATCATCATCATCATCATCATCATCATCATCATCATCATCATCATCATCATCATCATCATCATCATCATCATCATCATCATCATCATCATCATCATCATCATCATCATCATCATCATCATCATCATCATCATCATCATCATCCTCATCATCATCATCATCATCATCATCATCATCATCATCATCAGTATTGCCCCTCTACCTCTTATGTCAACGGGCTACAACACTCCTACCTCTGATATCAACCAGCTATATCACCAAACCACTTACAACCACGGGATGCAATACCCCTATTTTTAATATCCACGGCTGAAACATCCCATTCTCTTATACATAGTGGCTACAACACATCCTACCTCTCATATCCACAGGCTTCTATACCACACAAACTGGATTCAAGATCTGCATAGAAAGTTCAATATTTTTTAACCAACACCACCAAAACATTAACTGCAACAACATCTAACAGTAACTAACACCGCCAACAACTAAAATAATAATAATAACACCAACAACAACACATCAACGAGCAGCATCAACAACAACAACAATAAAATATCAAAATTCCAATTTCTCCCTGGAAGAAGAGAAATGTCGCCGATAAGCTTTCGTTTTCGGAGCGAGCGGTATGGGAGCATTGTGAACATTTATGACGGCTAATCTTCGTTCGAGACGCTTCCGAATCGAAAATTTATTCGAAAGTTTTTGTTGTGAGCCGATGAGTGAGTGAGTGAGTGAGTGAGTGAGTGAGTGAGTGAGTGAGTGAGTGAGTGAGTGAGTGAGTGAGTGAGTGAGTGAGTGAGTGAGTGAGTGAGTGAGTGAGTGAGTGAGTGAGTGAGTGAGTGAGTGAGTGAGTGAGTGAGTGAGTGAGTGAGTGAGTGAGTGAGTGAGTGAGTGAGTGAGTGAGTGAGTGAGTGAGTGAGTGAGTGAGTTAGTGAGTTAGTGAGCGGGTGGGTGGATGAGTGAGTGAAAATACAAAAATTGTCAATTTTGTGATATTTTTAGTCCGACGAAATGTGCCGCTAGCAGTTCGTTAGCTAAGGCTCTATAAACACTCTTGCTGATGATAATTATGATTTTGGATTTCTAATAAATAATTTATTTGTAATGAATAAATGAACGAATCGATAGAAAAGATTAGAAAATTAGCAGACGGACGCATTCCTGCATGGGTGGGTGGACGGATGGATGAACAAGGACCATTGCGTCTGTGAGCAAAAGAAGAAAATTTACAAGTGTGGACATGAAAAGATAAAATAAAATAAAACACCACTTCTTTCTTTTCCATTCCAATTTCAATCCATTCGTCCAATCGATCAATCAGTCTGCGTCAATCATCTACAATTCCATCTAGCGGTCAATGATGACGTCAGCGATCAATCACTCTGGACATGATGACTCATGTTCTCCCTATCAACAGTCGAGCCCGGCCAGCGTTTAACCAATGGTTAGCAAGGGCACTAATTTATTCATACGTCTAAATAATGTAAACAAACAAACACACAAACAAACAAGCAAACAAACAAACACACTACGAACATGACGTACAAGCTTATATTTTTGCAAACATTTTATTCTTTGAAAAGATAATTTGATTGATTTCGTCTTTGACAACTTCTCACTCTCGAAACTTTCTGGAGTTTTTTTATTCTCCATTCAAGTTTGAAGGCGTTGAAATTTATCGTGCAAGATGGCTCCAGGTTCAATCGCTGTGCATAAATTCATTTTGCCGTGTTTTCTTCTTCTTCTTCTTCTTCTTCTGCGGTACGTCAATGAATTGCTGCTGTTTTGTTGCGTATGTGTTTTTCTTCTTTTTTACTCAACTTGAACATCGGAAGGCGTTTCAAAAGATTAAAACTTCGATTTGCTTTGAATGACGTTTCAACTGTTAATGTTGTTGTTGTTGTTGCTGTTGTAATATTTTTTTTCATTTTTGTCAACGAAAATTGACAACGTTGGTGTTGAAGGCGAAGCCGTACTCTGGAGCAATGTACTTTAGAGTGTACATCGTACCCAAGAACAGCATACTCTAAAGTGTACGTCGTATCCATGCACTATATACCTACTCTATATTCTAAAGTGTACATCACACCCAGGCACAACGTACTCTAAAGTGTACATCATAGCCAGGTGTGACGTACGCTAAAGTGTACATCAAACTCAGGCATAACGTTCTTCAAAATACATCATACTCAAGCGTAACGGACTCTGGAATGCATCCGAGTTATCCACGGGTCGGGTCGAGTCGGGCTGGGTCAAGTTGGGTCGGGTCAGTCGGGTCCATATAAAAGAACATATGAAAACTTTCTTTAATGAGTAATAATAAATGTGCAGGTTATATGCACAAACACACACACACACACACATTGGATGACTTACTATCTTGATCATTAATTTAAAAAATTTAGCTTTTTACAGTGCTCTATTTAACTCAGTTGTTTGTATAGTGTACATTGTCAAGATTTATTTACTCAATTTTGAACTCTTTCCCGTTATTTAAACTTTACCAAATTTTGCCCACAAATTTAGCTTCAACGAAATGGTCCACCAGGATAAACGTTTTGAAGTTCTAACATGTTTACATGTAATTTAAATGAAGTTTTTTGGTTTATAAAAACAAATACTTCTTGACTAAGGCACTTTAAAAGTCCCCTAAAGAATTTTGTATAACTCTTTAAAGTAGCAGTTTAAATTTTAAAAATTTAAATAAAGAACGGTTTTTAAATGCTTCAGTTGTTACCTATTGAAACAATAAAGAAAAAGAATCTCAAAAAACGAAATGGTGAAGAAACTAAAAACTTGGCTTCTGTTTGGAACGACCAATACAAGGTGGAAAAGGTCGAAACAATTAGAAGCAGGAAGAACTAACGTGAGTTTATATTTGAAGAGAAAGAGGAGTCTTCTCTTCCACGTAACAACACGAACTGGATCCATTTCCAAGTTTGCGTGAGAGAGCGTCACTAACGTTCAAAAAACGAGCGAAGATGCCAATAAGTTTTCTTGTAAAGAAGAAATTTTAGCTCATTATTGAATTCTGTTTAAAATAATAAACAATTTTTAAAAATTTATTCTCGATTCACTGGGTAGGTGGGTAAGGTTATAGTGAGCCAGGTCGGGTCACAAAACTAGGAGCGGTAATGGGTCGGGTCAACTTTTCTGGCGGGTCGGGTCGTCAAATTTTGACCCATGGACAACTCTGGGATACATCATACCCAGTTAAGGCATTTTTAGAGTGCACCATACATAGGTACAAAAGTACTCTAAAGTGCGCCTGGCCTGGCCAGTGATCAAGTATGATGTACTCGGTGTAGGTTACGTAGGTATACTGCGTACTATAGATAAATATTTTCTGTAGCCCTTTAAAGCATGTCTCAATTTTATTTTTTATTTTCCAAGTTTGTTATATTAATTTAAGAACAAACAATTTTTAAAAAAATAATAATAAATCAAAGTAGTTGAAAAAGTCGAGTACTAGGAGTACCGGCCCTAGTCCGTCAAAAAATACCTCAGTGTATTACGTATCGCGGACCCCTGGAGTCCCCCGCCCCGCCTCTTATACCGACTGTCAAGTGTATTTTTGTTTCAGTTTAGGAAGAAATTTCAGTTTTTTTTTTCTTTTTTGAAGCTTCCAAATGTTAATTTCATCTACGGAAATTTGCATTTTCAGCCGGAAGTGAGCACGTTCGATACGTCGTTCAGAATTTTTAACGTTTTTTTTTCGTTTTTGTCTTCTTGCTATTCATAGTTTGAGTGGAAATCGAAATGGAATTCATGTTACGTGTGATATTCGAACTGCCATCTAAGTTTTGTTTGTGCGTGCAGAAAACTCGTTCACCTACGCAGTGTGAGATAGAACGGAAAAAATCAACTTGAGTTTCATTTTGTAAAGTTTGCAGAGAAGAAATGAAAAAACGTTCTCTATAAGGATGTTTATTATTTCACATTCCGCATTAAATATGTTTCAATATTCAACAATTTCCAGTTTGCGCATTGTTTTTTTGTCTTTCTTGTTTTATGATTACAGCTGTCTAAAATAACTATGTTATGTAAAAGTTATTACTAAAATATTATTAAATATTATTAATTTTATCTCAAGTTTTTAATATTTTAATAAATCAATTTTTATAATTATAATAAAGTCGTATCAGCGAATAGTTTCTTCTCTCTCTCTCTCTCTCTCTCTCTCTCTCTCTCTCTCTCTCTCTCTCTCTCTCTCTCTCTCTCTCTCTCTCTCTCTCTCTCTCTCTCTCTCTCTCTCTCTCTCTCTCTCTCTCTCTCTCTCTCTATATTACTAGTACGGTTGGTATTAGTTGTCAAAACCGGTTTTACGCGTGTACTTATAATTGTATGTATAACTACTGTATAAAAAAGTAAACATGCAATGTAATGTATAATTGTATATTTGCATTCTGTCGGTTTCCAGGCTGTTTATTTGTTTGTCTTTTGAATATTCGTTGTCCTCTTTTTTTATTTTGGCTCATGAAAATAAACGAACAATATTTATGTAATATTTATAGTATTATTAGGTAGCTGTAAGGCGACTGTTAAATTTAAATTAATATTTAATTAATTTTTTCACTTTTTAGTTTTTTTCGACTGCCTACTAGCGAATAAATGTAAACATAATGCGCCAGTGAAATTTAAATTATTAGGGGACGTCCTTTAATTATGTCAACAATTTTTAGACAATTTGTTAACCCCTCCCTTTGGCAACAACTGTCAAACTTTCAGTCACCCCCTAACAAAATTATGTCAAACAAATTTTACCCCCCCCCCCAACAAAAAAAACAACAAAATAACCAACAATATTTTATACGGCTGGCTTTTATGCTAAAAATAGAATTGTACGTAAATATTAAAAGTTCTACAAACAAATTTTGAATGTTTTGGGGGTGGGTAGATTCTACTGGCATACAATGCATCTATTACTTTCCTATTTTTTGATTTATTAACTCTTGTAAAAAACATATTTTTGACGTCAATTTATCTTGAACTCTCCCCCTACCCCATGTCAACAATTGTCAAACTTCTTCAAATCCCCTCCTTCCCATTTTGTTAACATAAGTAAAGGATGTCCCCTTATTTTTTTTAATGTATTGTATGCAGGTGTAGTTTCAAGGCGACTAAGGCTCTCGTTAAATTCAACAAGTGCTGGGCTCTGATCAAGCATGGCTCAAATTATCAAATTTTTACGCAAGCAAAGCCGCGATAGGTAATTCTAGGTGCAATGAAGGTCAACTTTCAATTAAAGAAAAAATCCTTTATATCTTTATGGTAACCCGGTTCATTAAGTCTGGTTTTTCAATGTTCATATGTAATTTCAAATTATTATCAAATCTTGTAGGACGGCAGGTACAAAAAAAAGTGTAAATCTTTTTTTTAATGGGGAAAAATACTGCACAAACTTGTGAACAATAGTTTCCATGATAAGATTTTGATTTTCGAAATCACCATAAATAGGAACTAAATAAGTATGCCAAATTACATTAAAACACGTGCAGTGGTATTAAAATTAAAACGCACTACGGACAGACAAACTTAGCTAATTATCAGAATAGATAAGAGAACCGGAGATGGGAATCAACTGAAAAAGCTAAGAACTAAAGATGTGAATTAAACTATTAAAACATTATTTTGAGAGTTTGGGTTCGTCAGTTGTAAATTGTTAATCATAGTTAAACCAATTTAAACCCAGGTTGCTAAAAATATTTTTAAAAAATAAGTAAAATATATCACTAACTCAAAAATAAAAAAGTTAAAATAGAAAACTATATCTATATATATAAAAGAACATGTCCTGACTGACAGATGACTGACTTATAATCAACGCCGAGCTCAAACGCCTCATCCTAGGAACGTGAAATTTGGAACTTATATTACTTCTATAGCGTAAACATCCGCTAAAAAAGGATTTTTGAAAATTTTGCTCCTGAGGGGAAAAAACTGAAAAACAAACTTTTTTCTGAAAAAATTTTCTAATAATTTTTTCTGAAATTTAGTATATAGATTCTTTTTGAAAAATAAAAAGATACGTGTTTCACCATTTTTTGAAAATTCGGTTTCCCGGACCTCAAATGTGGGTTGGAAAATTGGGTTATTTGGTTTTTAAAGTAGCTTCTACTCAAAAACTGTTATTGCTACAGGAGTAAAAATTAGTATTTAGTTTCTTCTCCAAAAATAATGAAATACGTGTTTTAGCATTTTTTGAAAATTTGGTTTCCAGGACTTCAAATGTGGGGTGGAAAATAGGGCTAATTGTCTTTTATAGTAACTGCTACTCAAAAACAGTAAATACCACAGATGTAAAAATTATTATTTAGTTTCTTTTCTAAAAATAAAAATATATGTGTTTCACCATTTTTTACAAATTTGGTTTCCCGGACCTCAAATGTGGGTTGGAAAATTGGGTTATTTGGTTTTTAAAGTAGCTTTTACTCAAAAACTGTTAATGCTACAAAAGTAAAAATTAGTATTTAGTTTCTACTCTAAAAATAATGATATACGGGTTCCACAATTTTTTGAAAATTTGGTTTCCAGAACTTCAAATGTGGGGTGGAAAATAGGGTTATTTGGTTTTTAAAGTAACTGCTACTCAACAACTGTAATTGCCACAGATGTAAAAATTAATACTTAGTATCTACTCAAAAAAAAGATATACGTGTTTCATCATATTTTGGGTTATTTGGTTTTTAAAGTAGCTGCTACTCAAAAACTGTTAATGCTACAGAAGTAAAAATTAGTATTTAGTTTCTACTCCAAAAATAATGAAATACGTGTTTTAGCATTTTTTGAAAAATTTGGTTTCCAGGACCTCAAATGTAAGGTGCAAAATATAGTTATTTGATTTTAAAAATTACTGCTACTCAAAAACTGTAAGTGGTAATATCTATATATATAAAAGAACATGTCCTGACTGACAGATGACTGACTGATAATCAACGCCGAGGTCAAACGCCTCATCCTAGGAACTTGAAATTTAAAACTTATATTACTTTTATAACGTAAACATCCGCTAAGAAAGGATTTTTGAAAATTTTGCTCCTGAGGGGAAAAAAATGGAAAACAAACCTTTTTTTCTAAAAATTTTTTCTAAAATTTTTTTCTGAAATTTGGTATATAAATTCTTTTTGAAAAATAAAAAGATACCTGTTTCACCATTTTTTGAAAATTCGGTTTCCCGGACCTCAAATGTGGGTTGGAAAATTGGGTTATTTGGTTTTTAAAGTAGCTTCTACTTAAAAACTGTTAATGCTACAGGAGTAAAAATTAGTATTTAGTTTCTACTCCAAAAATAATGAAATACGTGTTTTAGCATTTTTTGAAAATTTGGTTTCCAGGACTTCAAATGTGGGGTGGAAAATAGGGCTAATTGTCTTTTATAGTAACTGCTACTCAAAAACAGTAAATACCACAGATGTAAAAATTATTATTTAGTTTCTTTTCTAAAAATAAAGATATACATGTTTCACCATTTTTTACAAATTTGGTTTCCCGGACCTCAAATGTGGGTTGGAAAATTGGGTTATTTGGTTTTTAAAGTAGCTTCTACTCAAAAACTGTTAATGCTACAAAAGTAAAAATTAGTATTTAGTTTCTACTCCAAAAATAAGGATATATGTGTTTCACCATTTTTTGAAATTTTGGTTTTCAGGACCTCAAATGTGGGGTGGAAAAAACGTTTCTTTGGTCTTTAAAGTAACTGCTACTCAAAAACTGTGAATGCTACAGATGTCAAAATTAGTATTTAGTATTTACTCAAAAAATTATGATATAAGTGTTTCAACATTTTTTTAAAAGTTTGGTTACCAGGACATCAAATGTGGGGTGGAAAAAAGGGTTATTTGATTTCAAAATAACTGCTACTCAAAAACTGTAAGTTCTACAAATGTAAAAATTAGTATTTCGAAGTTTTGTGCCGGTTAAAAGTAGCTAAGTTCAGTTTATCACCGGCCGGGCCAAGCCGTTATTTTAGAGTCTTCACACGGGCCAGGCCAAACCTTAAATCAAAGTGGAACGGGCCGAGGTTTTTCACCAAGTATATAGATATTTTAGTGATTTTAGGGTCTTCAGTTGGGCCGGGCCAAACCTGAAGTCAAGGTGGGACGGGCCGAAGTTCTTCATCAAGTATATAGAACTTCTAAGCCTGTAAGAATGGGCCGGGCCTAATTCAGACGGGCTGTGCCGGGCCAGGAGTTTGGGTTTTTAAAACGCGCTGGGCTAAGTTGTAGACGGGCCGAGCCGAGACCTAAAAAATTGATCTCTACTATGGATGCACGGTTCAAACTCTCTAATTTCATGCGAGCGAAGCCGCTACGGGCACTGCTAGTTTATATATATGAAGATATTTATATATATGTAAAGAAAATTTAAACAATACAATAAAAAATTCTTCATGTAGAAACATTTTCATTGGAAAAACAGATGTAAATTCGCATAAAAATTAAATTGAAAAAACATTGTCGGAAATAATCACATTTAAAAAAATATCTGGAAAATAACAGAAACAATGAAATCATATCGACAGAGTCCGTTTTTGCAAGAACACAGTTGTTCTTTTACTGCATTCAATAGTTAAACCAGAAAAAGGGTAGACTCATTCTGGATGTTGTAGTCATACAGAGTTCTATAATCTTCCAACTGCCAGCTGCCAAAAAGAAGCCTTTGTTGCGATAAAGAAAAATCTTTGATAAGGAAAATCTTAAATATAATGGTTACGATTAAATCTGTGGGCTTGACTTCGAGTGTGATTGACTTGCCAGTTAAGGTTTTAACACAAATTTGCATACTGCCTTCGACTTGTCTTGGACCTTTACAAAGAAGAAGATAAAAAATAAAATCATTGTATGATCAGCAGCAGAAAATACCTACTTCAATTTTAGAGATTTTGAGAAATCAAACAAAGTACTAACTAATATGATTAAAAATAAATGACTGCATAATTAACTTTTAAACCTAAATTTGTCTACTTTAAGCAAACAGAAAAAATCCTTCCTTCACAGCAACAGCATGATATAGTAGTTACATATTTTTCTCCCCACAAATATAGTCAGGAAGTTGAAAAAACATATGGTTACAATAGAACATAAATATAAAGAAATGAAAAGGTTTTTTCGGGGCGGAACGTTGGGCGTCCCTCTTAAATCCGCCATTAGCACTGGAGCCATGCACAGCCTTAAGAAAAATAACATTAAACTATGATCCACAACAGGAAATGCCTTGATAATTCTGGCCTTCTGCTAATACAGTTTTAAAATAAAATAAAAAAAACTTTTTCAAACACAACCTTCTAATTCTAGTAGATGAAGTGTAGACTCGTTCTGGATGTTGTAATCGCTCAAAGTTCTACAGTTTTCCAGGTGATATCCACAAAAAATAAGTTTTATGTTATCTGAGATATAACCTTTCATGTCTTTGATTTTGGTCTTAACATCATAGACCGTATCGCTAGGTTTGATTTCAAGTGTGATGTAGTTACAAAAAACTTGCTTTATAAAAATTTCCATAGAACCTTCACCAACTTGTTTAATGTGATCAGGTAATGTACCTTAATCAAAAAAAAAAATGAAAAAATAGCGTTTAACTATGATATAAAATAGGAAATACCTTAATATTTCCAGACTTATGCAAGCATATAAAAAAACTTGATAAATACAATTAAAAGTTAAAAAAACAACCTCCTAATTGTAGAAATAAATAAAAGATAGAATCTTTACGGATGTTGTAGTCGATCAAAACTCTACAGTTTTCTAGTGGATTTTCACAAAGAAAAATACTTTGAATATCTGAGGAAATGCCTTTCAAGTCTTGAATCTTGTTTTTAACATCCAAGACCGTATCGCTGGAATTGACCATGAGTGTGATGGTCTCATTATTCCATTTGATACAAATTTGAAAAGCACCTTCCTTAATTTTACATGGTTTAATAACTTCATCACGTCTCGGACCTTGACCAAGAAAGAGATGAAAAAATAGCATCAAACTAAGACTTGGAATAGGAAATAACTTGATGTTTCTAGCATTCTGCTAATGCAGTTTTAAAAAATTCAGTTAATAAAATTCAAAAATCTAAAACAAACCTCCGAAATCTGGAACAAAATGAAGGATCGACTCATTCTGGATGTAGTAGTCGCTCAAAATTTTATCGTTTTCCAGTTCCTCAAGGCAAAAAAGAAAATTTCGAATTTTACAGGAAAATATATTTTCAATCCTGGCTTTAACGTTATAGATAGTATCACTGGGCTTGACTTTAAGTGGGAGGTACCCTTCAGCCAGTTGCCTAATATAAATGTGCATACTAGCTTCCACAACTCCACATTGATTCTGTTCTAGACCTTGACAAAAAAGAATAACTCTCTGAAGAAAATTCATAATTTAAAGAAAAATTTAAATCTTTTTTTTATATTAACTTCACCATGTTTGCATGAGCCATACGTTGGTCATCCTGTGCCTCTTAAAAAATCTACTTTCCATCGTCCAATCTAATCGAGTCATATAAGCGCAAAAGTCGCATATTGGGATCTCATATAAATGAGGTCCTACTGTATTAAATTTTCAGATCGATTGGACAAAATTTAAATAATATATAAAAAATATTGATTAAAATTAAAAAAAATTAAATTAAAAAATTAATTTAAAACCATCATTTTTTAGATCATTCAAAAAAAGCTATATTCAATTTTTCAAATCAAACATTCATAATAAAAACCTTGTTTTTTCAATATTGATTTGAAAGTGTATTATATTTTCTATTCTCACATACTTCACATATCAAGTATTTAGAAAACTGTTATAAATTATTTTTTTATTTTATAGACATACCATCATTTAAAAAAACTTTTGGAAAATATTAGAATCTACCAAATTACAAAATATAAGAGATTTGTGAAAAAACAAAGTTTTTAAGGTTCACTTGCTTAAAATTAAATTATATTTTGTCTAATCAATCTACAAATGTTATAGAATGCTTTGTCATTGACAACAATTCAATACGCTGAAAGTATGTTTTTTTTAACTCACAAGATAACAAATGCATAGCTCAAAGAAGAAGAAGCAAACATGGTGAAGTTAATATAAAAGTTTCAATAACACCATCTCTTAAATTTTTCTGGATGTTATATTCAATTGTATTGGCTCAAAGTTATACCTTTTTCCATGTTCTCGCAGTCAAAAAGAAGCCGTTGTATATCTGAACAATCTGACTTCTTGGTTTGTATCACTGAGATCTTGCAACTCAGGCTTTCACAATTTTGCTTTTATCTAGTAAAGACAAAATATACAAAAGAATTATAATTATCTATATATATAAAAGAACATGTCCTGAGTGACTGACTGACTGATAATCAACGCCGAGCTCAAACGCCTCATCCTAGGAACGTGAAATTTGGAACTTATATTACTTTTATAGCGTAAACATCCGCTAAGAAAGGATTTTTGAAAATTTTGCTCCTGAGGGGAAAAAACTGGAAAACAAACTTTTTTCTAAAACAATGTATATCTCGAAAACCAAAAATGAGGAGATTTTGAAATTTGGTATATAGATTCTTTTTGAAAAATAAAAAGATACGTGTTTCACCATTTTTTGAAAATTTGGTTTCCCGGACCTCAAATGTGGGTTGGAAAATTGGGTTATTTGGTTTTTAAAGTAGCTTCTACTCAAAAACTGTTAATGCTACAGGAGTAAAAATTTGTATTTAGTTTCTACTCCAAAAATAATGAAATACGTGTTTTAGCATTTTTTGAAAATTTGATTTCCAGGACTTCAAATGTGGGGTGGAAAATAGGGTTATTTGTTTTTTAAAGTAACTGCAACTAAAAAACTGTAAATACCACAGATGTAAAAATTAGTATTTAGTTTCTATTCTAAAAATAAAGATATACGTGTTTCACCATTTTTTTATAAATTTGGTTTCCAGGACCTTAAATTTGGGCTGGACAATAGGATTACTTGGTTTTTAAAGTAACTAATACTCAAAAACTGTAAATGCTACAAAAGTAAAAATTAGTATTTAGTTTCTACTCTAAAAATAATGATATACGTGTTTCACTATTTTTTGAAAATTTGGTTTTCAGGACCTCAAATGTGGGGTGGAAAATTGGGTTACTTGGTGTTTAAAGTAACTGCTACTCAAAAACTGTAAATGCTACAAAAGTAAAAATTAGTATTTAGTTTCTACTCTCAAAATAAGGATATATGAAATTTTGGTTTTCATGATCTCAAATGTGGGGTGGAAAAAGGTTTCTTTGGTTTTTAAAGTAACTGCTACTCAAAAACTGTGAATGCTACAGATGTCAAAATTAGTATTTAGTATTTACTCAAAAAATAATGATATAAGTGTTTCAACATTTTTTAAAAATTTGGTTTCCAGGACCTCAAATGTGGGGTGGAAATAAGGGTTATTTGATTTCAAAATAACTGCTACTCAAAAACTGTAAGTACTACAAATGTAAAAATTAGTATTTTGAAGTTTTGTGCCGGTTAAAAGTAGCTAAGTCCAGTTTATCACCGGTTGGGCCAAGCCGTCGTTTTAGAGTCTTCACACGGGCCAGGCCAAACCTTAAATCAAAGTGGGACGGGCCGAGGTTTTTCACCAAGTATATAGATATTTTAGTGATTTTAGGGTCTTCAGTTGGGCCGGGCCAAACCTGAAGTCAAGGTGGGACGGGCCGAAGTTTTTCATCAAGTATATAGAACTTCTAGGCCTGTAAGAATGGGCCGGGCCTAATTCAAACGGGCTGTTCCGGACCAGGAGTTTAGGTTTTTAAAACGGGCTGGGCTAAGTTGTCGACGGGCCGAGCCGAGACCTAAAAAATTGATCTCTACTATGGATGCACGGTTCAAACTCTCTAATTTCTAATTTCATGCGAGCGAAGCCGCTACGGGCACTGCTAGTATGTTATATATAAGTTATATAACATGAAACATGTTGCAAAATTAGTAGATTAGAGCCGCTTTTTAATCGGCGTTGACCTTTCGATTAACCCATTAAAGAATTAGATAATTAAAAAATAACTCATTTAGTTTAGAATTTTAACAAAAAACGCTTTTACAACTTAATTACGGGTTCCGTACGCAAAGTCCTACGGAGTTTTAGATCAGCTGTTCTAAAATTATCGCTCACCTGTTGTAAACTCGCCCCAAAATATTATTTAATCAATGCATAGACTTATATATAATCTATCTATATATATAAAAATGAATGTTTGTATTTATGTATGTTAATGTCCTTTAGGCATTGCTACACCATTCATCCGATCGTAATGAAATTTTCACACAACCTTGAGAGTCAAGGGGAAAGTCAAATAAAAAAAAAAAAATTTGAAATCCGTCACAAAATGAGCGGAGCGGAGCGGGTGAGCGAGCGGGAACTATATATATATGTATGTGCGTATGTATGTGTGTATGTATGTATGTATGTGTATGTGCATGTATGTGTGTCTGTGTGTGTGTTTATGTATGTACTAGCGGAGATACCCGGCGTTGCCCGGGTTTTTTAGAGGTTTTTCTAATGTTTGTCTCTTTCTCTCCCGTTTCCTTTCCCACCTGCTTTCCCACTCCCGTTCGCTTTCCCGTTTTCGGTCGTTTTCCCGCTCCCGGTCGCTTTCCCGCTCACGTTTGCTCTCCCATTCCCGCTCACGCTTGCTTTTCCGTTCCCGCTCGCTGTCCGTTCCGGGTCGCTTTCCCGTTTCTATAATAGACAAACTAACCCACAAACATTCATATATATATATATATAGTCTTAGCAAATCTATTTTACGTTTTATAGGCTAACAGAAGTTATGAAAGAATGGAAAAGAAAAAATGAGCGTGAACGGGAGAGCAACCGTGACCGGGAATGGGAGAGCAAGCATGACCGGGAACGGGAGAGCAAGCGTGAGCGGGAACGGGAAAGCGACCGGGAACGGGAAAGCGACGGGGAACGGGAAAGCGACCGGGAACGGGAAAGCGACCGGGAACGGAAAAGCCACCGGGAACGGGAAAGCGACCGGGAACGGGAAAGCGACCGGGAACGGGAAAGCGACCGGGAACGCGGAAAGCGACCGGGAACGCGGAAAGCGACTGGAATCGGGAGAGCAAGCTTGGAAGGAAACGCGAGCAAGAGAGAAAATCGATAACAAAACTTCTGAGCGGGAAAGCGACCGGGAGCTGGAAAACGACCGAGAGCGGAAAAGCGACCGGGAACGCGACGAAAACGGGAAAGTGGAGAACGAAACGGGAGCGAGAGGGACAAACATTAGAAAAACCTCTAAAAACCCCGGGCAACGCCGGGTAACCCCGCTAGTATATATATAAAAGAACATGTTCTGACTGACTGACTGAAAATCAACGCCGAGCTCAAACGCCTCATCCTAGGAACGTGAAATTCGGAACTTATATTACTTTTATTGCGTAAGTATCCACTAAGAAAGGATTTTTGAAAATTTTGCTCCTGAAGGGAAGAAACTGGAAAACAAACATTTTTCTAAAACAATGTATATCTCGAAAACAAAAAATGAGGAGATTTTGAAATTTGGTATATGGATTCGTGATTCACCATTTTTTGAAAATTCGGTTTCCCGGACCTCAAATGTGGGTTGGAAAATTGGGTTATTTGGTTTTTAAAGTAGCTGCTACTCAAAAACTGTGAATGCTACCGGAGTAAAAAGTAGTATTTAGTTTCTACTCCAAAAATAATGAATTACGTGTTTTAGCATTTTTTGAAAATTTGGTTTCCAGGACTTCAAATGTGGGGTGGAAAATGGGGTTATAAGTTTTTTAAAGTAACTGCTACTCAAAAACTGTAAATACCACAGATGTAAAAATTGGTGTTTTGTTTCTATTATTATTATTATTATTATTATTATTATTATTATTATTATTATTATTATTATTATTATTATTATTATTATTATTATTATTATTATTATTATTATTATTATTATTATTATTATTATTATTATTATTATTATTATTATTATTATTATTATTATTATTATTATTATTATTATTATTATTATTATTATTATTATTATTATTATTATTATTATTATTATTATTATTATTATTATTATTATTATTATTATTATTATTATTATTATTATTATTATTATTATTATTATTATTATTATTATTATTATTATTATTATTATTATTATTATTATTATTATTATTATTATTATTATTATTATTATTATTATTATTATTATTATTATTTATTATTATTAATTTATTTAACGTGCTCTCTAAAAAGAAAAATTTCTCAGAGCACGAGGCGGCAATGCCAAAATAAACGAACGAACAGAATCACACATCAGAAACAAAAAGGGGTCAATATCCGTTCGTCATACGAAGAAAAAAATGAGTTTTAAGTCGTTTCCTAAAAACATAAACGCTATCGACACACGCCGGATCAGTAAGTTCAATCGGTAGATTGTTCCAGGTAGTTGGACAAGAAACTGCAAAAGCCCTCGGTCCAAACGTCCTGGTTCCGCAGGAAGGAACAAGAAGCTGACCGGAAGAAGCCGAGCGAAGGTGAGATCGGCCAGGAAACTGAGTCACCGGAATGCACAGACCGGAGAGGTATGACGGCGCAGAACCATGGAGGCATCGGTACGCAGTGAGAGATAGCTTGAAGTCGATACGCGCCTGCATGTTCAGCCAGTGTATTCTAAAAATAAAGATATACGTGTTTTACCATTTTTTTAAAATTTGGTTTCCAGGATCTCAAATGTGGGGTGGAAAATAAGGTCATTTGGTTTTTAATGTAACTGCTACTCGAAAACTGTAGATGCTACAGGAGTAAAAATTAGTATTTGGTTTCTACTCCAGAAATAATGATATACGTGTTTTACCATTTTTTGAAAATTTGGTTTCCAGGACTTCAAATATGGGGTGGAAAATAGGGTTACATGGTTTTTAAAGCAACTGCTACTGAAAAACTGTAAATGCTACAAAAGTAAAATTAGTATTTAGTTTCTACTCGAAAAGTAATGATATACGTGTTTCACCATTTTTTGAAAATTTGGTTTCCAGGACCTCAAATGTGAAGTGGAAAAAGGGTTATTTGATTTTAAAATAACTGCTACTCAAAAACTGTAAGTGCTACAGATATGAAAATTAGTATTTTGAGGTTTTGTGCCGGTTAAAAGTAGATGAGTTCAGTTTATCACCAGACGGACGGGCCGAGCCGTTATTTTAGGGTCTTCATACGGCCCTGCCCAAAACTTAAATCAAGGTGGGACGGGCCGAGATTTTTAACCAAGTATATAGACATTTTAGTGATTTTAGGGTGTTCAGACGGGCCGGACTAAACCTGAAGTCAAGGTGGGACGGGCCGAAGTTTTTCATCAAGTATATAGAACTTCTAGGCCTGTAAAAACGGGCCGGGCCGATATTAGATGGGCCGTGCCGGGCCAGGAATTTTGGTTTTTGAAACGGGCTGGGCCAAGTTGTCGACGGGCCGAGCCGAGACCTAAAAAATTTATCCTTGCAGTACTCTACTATGTATGCAGGGTTCAAATTCTCTAATTTCATGCGAGCAAGCCGCTACGGGCACTGCTAGTATTATATTATAAGTCTATGAATCAATGATATTCAAGTAAAGATATTATCGATATAATCGATAAAACAATATAAAATTAAAATGTATTTACAAATTCAGAATTCTGAATAGAAACGTTTTTTCATTGCATTTTATAAAAAAAAACTAGCGGGATACCCGGCGTTGTCCGGGGTTTTAAGAGGTTTTTTATTGTTTTTCTCTCTCGCTCCCGTTTCCTTCCTGCTTGCTCTCCCGCTCCCGGTTGCTTTTTATTTTAGGATTGGTCAAAAGAACAATAATAAGTCGAAACCAGGAAATAATTATCAGGCTATACAAATGTTTGGTAAGACCACATCTAGGATATTGTGTACAAGCTTGGAGCCCTGTTTCAAAAGAAGACATCGTAGTGTTGGAGAAGGTACAAAGGAGGGCTACAAAGTTGATTAAGTATTTAAGCCAGTTTACAATACAAAGAAAAATCAAAACAATGTGGCTTAACAACTCTAGAGAAAAAGAGAAGTAGGGGTGACTTGATCGAAGCCTACAAGATAATAACAGGAAAAGAGGATTTAACACCAGCAATGTTTTTTGAACAACCAACGATTCAAAGCACTAGGGGACATAGATTCAAGCTTTTTAAAAACAAAAAAAACTATAAAAAAGCTTTTTTTTAGTTCAAGAATGGTAAATATATGGAATGACATGGACGATGACATTGTAGCATCTGAGACTACCACATCTTTTAAAGTAGCGCTATCCAGGCATGGATACTGATTTTTATACAAATTATTTATTTTTTATTAGTTTATTTATCTATTATTATTATTTTGCATTTATTTTATTTTATTTTATTTTATTTTATATTATTTATTATTCTATTTATTTTTTTATTTATTTGTTTGATTCGAAGTGGTTGTCTATAGGCGTAAAGTCTTCTAAACCACTATAATAAACGTTATCTTATCTTATCTTGTCTTATCTTATCTTATCTTATCTTATCTTATCATTCCCGTTCCCGTTCCCGCTTGCTCTCCCGTTTACTGTCACTTTCCTGCTCCCGCTCTCTTCTCGGCGCTTTTATTTCTCGCTTTCACGCGACCTCTCCCGTTCCCGTTCGGTCTCCCGCTCGCTGTGTGACCGATCTCAATTTTTTCACAAAAACCTTCATCTATTGACTTTCAATGTTGTATGAAAATTTCATTACGATCGGATGAACGGTGTAGCACTGCATATAAGAACAAACAAACACACAGTCATATGACTTGGCCCAGCCCGTCTCAGAAGCCAAAATTCCAGGCCCGACCCGGCTCATCTAATATGGACCCGATCCGTTCAAACAGGCCTAAAATTTATATAAATTAATGTAAATTTTCAGTTGAACCAACGGGATGATCTAGTGCTTCAATTAAGTTACAATCACAGCATTCTCGTATTTATAGCATTATTTTATTGTATGACCTTTAATCAAAAGTCAACCCTGCGGACACCAGTTATATCAACTACCTTATATTAATTGAAAGAAAAATACAAAATATCAGAGACACGTTTCGGCAGGGGCGTCATTTCAGCAAAACCTTGGGGGTGGGGAAATTTTCAAACCTACAAATTCCAAAATTTTATCTTCGTAATGCTATACTTTTCTTCCTGAAATAGAAAATAGTTAATAACTGAGGGGGGTATTCATAAATATTTTTTCCAAAAAATTCAGAAAATTATACTCTTTCCCCCCAAAAAAGTTTTAGCTAGTGGCGGATTTATGGGGAACCAACGTCGTGCACCCGCATTTTGTCCTCTCAATCCTCTCAAGAATTTGTTTGTATTAACTTATCATTGCTTTTCAAATTGTCAGATGCATATCTATATGAGTAAAAATGTAACTGCTCGTTTGTTATATGCCAGAGAGAATTGACAAAATTCAGGAAATGAATTTTACACTGTTCGAAAATTTGCAGTAACAATAAATGCCATTGCTGATGAAAAACTAGCAATTCAACAACGTAGACAGCCTCTTAAAGCTCTATAAAAAGCATTTTTTAAATGTTCACGTTGATTAATTGAAAAAAAAAGTCGAAAACACAACACCTCAAGAATATTATAATATTATATTATTGTTCATTTTTGGATTTTTGGACAAAATGGAAAATCATATGACAGACAACCTATATAACCCCAATTAATGTTTCATTTTTGCTGTGTATAATTTCATAAATCAATATCTTCAAATCTCACAGGAATACATGAGAATATATTTAAATCTTATTTTGAAGCTTATATATTATCACCTGCTGTTTTATTTACCAAATATTAAGACTATGAAAATGGATGTTGCTATTTTTTGAGTATTTATTGAATTACTTGCCTAGTTTATGTCAGTGCTTTTGATTTTTTGAGCAAATTTTGTACACTCTTAAAGTTAAAATTACCAGTTATGAAGGTGGAGCTGTTTTAGGACAGAGTCTGTGTTATAGTGAATCAACAACATTCACTCGCAGTTTGTGACTGAGAAATCAATTGACATTATGCCACGTTGAAAATTATCAAAATTGAGCTATAACAGTTACATGTATTTAATTTCTTTCTTTAAATGTTTTGTATAGTTACTGGGTGGTCTTGACATGTTCCATTGATTTTGTGCTATTATTGGTGTAAAAACATTACCGGTTGAGTTCATCTATTATACTTAACTTGCAAAGCCATGCACGGGCCAATTTTTGAGGCACGGTCTGTTATATAGGCACATAATCCCAGGCCCGGTTTTTTCGTTTTTACAAGCACAACATCCCACGACTCGGCACATTGGCTTCGGCCCGTACTGAAAACCCTAAGACGAAGTCCAGTTTTGAAATTTGGTTACAACTTTGATCATTGCTGTGCGCGTACAATTTCAATTAGGTTGCACTGATGATGAATTGACAAAATACAGTGAGCAAATATTTACAAATATTTTAATGTTTTTAAATAAAAGTCAAAAACTGAAATTATACAATGCATACTACTTATTTGTTAACGCACAGCACTTCCCATGGTTCCCAAAATACTGTTTCCAGTTTTGATAGCTACCTTTCTATAAAAAAAAATACAATTCCAAAAACGTATACACTTTTTTAACGCTGAAGGCCTGGGAGGAGGTAGT
>OZ022241.1:6307994-6317994 GCA_963978895.1 Erpobdella octoculata | reverse complement strand
TAGTTGGCCAGCGACTAGTTGGCAGCGACTAGTTGGGCGGCGACTAGTTGGGCGGCGACTAGTTGACCTGTACCCTATTCGGACACGAGGCGAAATAAAATAATTAACTAGCGCATCCCTGTTTAAATAATTAACTAGCACATCCCTGTTTAAATAATTAACTAGCACATCCCTGTTTAAATAATTAACTAGCACATCCCTGTGTTTTCGTTCTTCGTTCTATATCCACATCCCACCTACAATTTCAAACGTGATCAGAACTCGCGCCTGTCTGCGCTGTCTCCTGTCGGAACCAATCAAATTGCGGGGCACCTGTCGAACCGTAGTAACTATAAAGACCACCCGCATTTGCCAATTTTCAGATAATTCTCTTAAATGTGGAGAGAATGAAAGAAAAACAAAATGAAAAATAGGAAGAGAGAAAGAAAGAGAAAGAGAGGGAAAGAATGAAAAGGAGAGATAGGGAGAAGTAGACTGACATGTTTTGACCTTGCCATCATATGATCATCAAGAGTATTCGTGCCAATCAAACTTTTCAAAATTTTAGTAGGAACTCTCTTAAATTAATAAGAAGTGAAAGAGAGAGAATGAAAGAGAGCGAAAAAACAGGAAAGAAATTAGAGGAAAAAAATGACAAAATGAGAGAAAAAAACAGTAAAACACGTTTTTTATGTTTAAAATTTTGGTTTCTCATATAACGAGATTTTACGCAATCATCTAGATTAGAAGACGAATAAAGAAAAAAAATGTTAAGAACCGGAATCAGCGATGACAGACTCGCATTTCCTGTCCCATAAATAACTCTCGTGCGTCAAGTTAGCGTCACGTGACTGACAGGGTTGTTGCGGAATTTCTTCGATGCCATTCGACAATGGGACAACGAACAGCATTGTTCACCATTGGCTGAAAGCAGCCCCCTGTCTTGTCATTTTTTTCTTTTCTTTCTCTCTCTCTCTCTCTCTCACACACACGCACACACTTTCTCTCTCTTTTTTCTTTCTGTCTTTTTCTTTCTCATTTTTAACTTTTTTCCTAATTTTTTTCATTCTCTATATATAATAATATATTTTTCTTATATTTCGTATCTCTCCTTTCACTAACTGGTCTCTTCTACTTTGAACAATCGACCAATGTGTCCAGGTCAAAATCTCCGTCGTCGTCATCACCATTTGGCTGACATTTCTATCGCATCCAGCATCACAACATCACTATCACAACCACGTTGACTTGAGTTTTGTCGTTTTGATTTAATACTTTTCTCAAATTTATTTGAATATTTTACAAAAAAATCACCCCCATAATACAATGAGAAGTGGCTTTTTTGACTCACCACGTGCCCATGTTATTGATGCAGGGTATTTTCACAGGTATCTTCACCAGGTACTTGATTATTGAAACGTCTGCAGAAACAACAGGTGGAAGGGGCCTGGTGATGTTGACCTTCAGACTGAGCCTGACCTTTCCCACCTGGCTGGATATTCTTATGGGCATGGGTCTCAGTTGGAAATTGAGAAATCTGATTGGCCGGTCACTGCTTGTACCTGATTGGACGTCAAAAAACAACTCACCTCAATTGTTAAGCTTTAATAAAGTCTTTTAATATTTATAATTATTTTATTTGTTTCTAAAGATTTCTTAGCGGCTTTTCCATTTGGCTAACGAACGGCTAACGGGTCTGACAGCTCGTTAGCTATTTCCACTCGACACAGCAGATGATTGAGAAAACACGGGTATTTAGTATTTATATAAAAAAACTAAACTTAAAAAAATTTGCATCATTCATAGTTATTCTTAAACGACAATTAACGATGTTATGAGCGGCATCGTCTTTTAACTCCTATAAAAAAAAATAACCGTGCGTATTTGTTGTGTGCGTTGTGCGTGCGCGTGTGCATGTCTATGTGTGTGTGTGTGTGCGTGAATGTTGTGGGTGTGCACATGTAGGTCGTAGAGGTGTGCGTATTTGTTTGGGAAAAGTGTGTGTGTGTGTGTGTGTGTGTGTGTGTGTGTGTGTGTGTGTGTGTGTGTGTGTGTGTGTGTGTGTGTGTGTGTGTGTGTGTGTGTGTGTGTGTGTGTGTGTGTGTGTGTGTGTGTGTGTGTGTGTGTGTGTGTGTGTGTGTGTGTGTGTGCATGTAAGTAAGTATGTGCCGCTCCCCATATTCGTCATTCGCTAGGAAAATGTTTTGGCTTTTGAAAAATACTTTACGAGCAGCTTTTTCGTCGGTTCAGCGGTGGGCTCTATCTTTTATTCTCTCTATCTTTTATTCTCTCTATCTTTTATTCTCTCTATCTGTTATTCTCTCTCTTTCTTTTTATCCTTCCCTTTCTCTTGTCTTTCTTTTTTTTTTAAACGCGCATCTGTCGGTTCAATTCCTGAGCGGAAGCGTTTAAGTCAAATGAAGCCGAAAATTTTGCTCAATACTCGAAATAATCGATTCACCCAGAGCACGCCGATTCGGATTTATTTGAGTCGATTCAACCGAATACCATTATATTGATAATTATAATTCGTTTGTTATATTTGTTATATTATAAACCATTTAGTTTATTTTAATGTACCTCAACTAGTTCGCTAGTTTGAACATTAATTTAAAATTGTTTTTATAAAGTTTTTCATACGAAAAAACAAGTTAAAAAGATTCACATTACTGCATTACAGCCATTGTTTTAATTTAGTTTTCATGCAAGAAATAAAAAGTTTGTTAATTAATATTTTAAGAATCGAAAAATCGGTTATTCAACGCGAACCGATTCGAATCACTAACAATCACATCACTGATATATAACCAGTTTTTTAATCCACCTTAATCGATTCAATGCACATCAGCTACACTTAAAAGTTTTAGTTTGCGGCTTTTGTGAAATTGAAATAATATTTTTTTTCAAATTTCTCTGAGTCCGTCTTTCCAAGTGACAAAAAAACTTGTCATGTGTTGTTCTTCTATTGACTCAAGCTAACTAAATCATTGAGAAGAAAGAAAAAGTGATTCTGTGGCCAAGACTGCCGCCAACCGACTGCGTATGTATCAAGAAACTAACTACTATGAATAAGGCTTTTCGTGAGACAATATAATTGATTAAAAAAAGTCCAACAAACGTACCACAGTCACTGAACTTAAAGATATGTCGTGGTGGAAGTGGTAGCGGCTGTGGCGTCAGGTGGCGCCTTCTGCCTCTTGTTGAAGCTATTATGGCACCAGACTGCTTTGGTTTGGACCTATGTTCCCCGTGTCTTGATTTAGAGCTTTCTGGCTTAGCGCCGTGTCTCAACTGGTCACTGCTCTTTTTACGTTTTACACTCTTTTCTCTCCGCCTCATTTCATCCTCGAGAGATCTTTGAGAATGCCTCACTGACAGGTCAGAAGTCGTAGGAAGCGGCCTTTTTTGAGAAGAAACAAGATCGTGCGAGTGCGAGCAGTGACGTCGCCTGATGAACGCATCAGACGTAAAATTGTGGCGTCCCTGACCTTTTGAGGCAGCAGATGTCTGACGATTTTTTACTGTGGCTCTTTTTTTGCTTGGACTCGTGATAGCCTTTTCTTGTTTGATGTTGGTTCCAGTCAGCCAGTCGTCAACGTTTCCTCTGTGAATAGATAAGTTAAAATCGTCTTCAACTCTTCTGCTATCAGATCTCCTTCTTGTGGTACTTCTTCGAATACCTTTCGGATTCGGGTGTGATATTATGGGTTTGAGCTTTTCTTCCTCTGTTGACTTGTCTTTGTAGAAAACTGAATCTTGTCCCATTTCGTCGTAGCTGAGGGCTTTTTTGTCGTCGTGTGTGACTGCCGATGGTTTGATCACTATCTTTTGATGGTAAACTGTTGTTGTTGTTGTTGATGCTGTTGTTAATGCTGTTGTTGTTGTTGTTGATGCTGTTGTTCCAGGGGTTGTGGTTGTTATTGTTTCTGCTATTGTTACTGTTGACGATGATGGTGATGATAACAATGATGCTGCTGGTATTGATAATGAAGATGGTGATGATGATATTATTTTTAGTGTGTTTTTTGTTGCTGGTACTTCAAAATTGCTGCTAGAGTGGTTTAACGTCGACTTGTACAACGGCGTGGGCAGAGACCGAGAGAAGTTGTCGAGATCATTGTGAGGATTGAGAATCGAAGCATTTAGTGAATGATCAAACTCATCAATGCTCTTGCTGAAGTTAGCCAAGACTGTTTGGTTAGAAAGGTTTTCATCTTGTTCAGTGCCTTTTTTGTCCTGAAGGTCTTGAGTGACATTGGGCAAACTTTCTGGTGAGTTTGAAGAATTCAAGGAAAGAGTAGAACTGTAGTCAATGGTCAAGTTTGACTGATTTGGAGCTTGATTTGTATTACCGATTTTCTGAACAGAAATGTTATAACGTTTCGAAACGATGTTACTAAAGATTTCTTTGCTGACCCGTTTCCCCGGATAAACAAGGGTCTGGTTGTGGGAGATTGAAAAATTTAACGTTTCATTGTTTTCTTCTAAATTGAAAGACTCGTGAGAAGGTCTCGTCAGGTCTTGGATCTCTGACTCGGTCCTAGCAGGAGACGCTGACGAATCAACGTAGCTTTTGGGTAAAACGGTGAAGATGTGGCGAGCGGTGTAATTATGGAAGTAAAAGTCAGTGGCATACAGGTAGTCTTTTGATATGTTTTGTAGTGGATATTTTGAAGAGGTCATATTAGACTCCTCCATAGTATCGTCTGAAGCAGCGAGTTTCTCAATTCCAGACACGAATACAAATATGATTAAAGATATATTCAAAACTGGATTTACACTAAAAGGTTTTAAGCGAATTTTCTTTTCCTCGTGCGTCGACTGTCTACGTTTTGTTCTGTGATTGGCGGATTTGTTACGGGATGCTGATGATGATGATGAAAACAAAGATGGTGATGCTGGTAATAATAATGATGATGAAAGTAGTGGTTGTGATGATGATGATGATGAGGTGAAAAAAGAGGAAGAGTACAATGCTGCAAGATGGCGTGATGGGTCCATCATGGAAGACGTGAATGGCAGAAGGAAAGGTGGAGAAGGCAATGGAAATCGTGACGCTTCGGAAACTTTATCAGACACTGGGGAGGGTGGTGATGATGATGATGATGATGATGACGGTGGTGGTGATGATGACGACAGTGGTGGTGGTGGTGATAACGAGGATGATGTAAGCGATGATTTGGCTGTTGGTGGTTGTGATGATAACCGTGGTGCTGGTAACGATGAAAACGTTGATGTTTCTGAAGAGAGCCGTGTGAGGTCTCGGTATCCATCCATTTCTCGACGATGATTCATTGTTGAAACATGCTCCGACTGCTGAAAACAACAAACTGCTGATTGATTGATCACCGTTCCGACTGATCGATTGCTAAATGGAGAATAATAGGCGTATTTGCCGTGGCAACAATGGTCAATCGGTGGAGCGGGTTCGAACCAGGAAAGGTTGGAACGATAAGGGAGAAGGGAATTTAGAGAAGGGGAGAGGATTAAAAGATTGAAATAAGTAGAGGATTGAAGAAAAGATGAAGGGATTGAAGATGAGTAGATAATGAAGGACGGTTTTAACATTGAATATTTGATTTATGATTTATTTATGACATATTTATGTTATATCGTTATTACACTACCGTCTTTAGACGACGTCGTAAAAATCGGGATTGAAAAAAATAAATTAAAGAAATTTCTTTTTTGTTGTCAAAAAATTTGAACAGATAAATATAAATTATATTTTCTTTCCGCTAATTATGTCTGCATATTAAATATTTAATATCCCAAATTTCTTAATTCATAATTTAAAATTTTTTAATAAGCCTTCCTAAAAAAAATTTAAAGTTATTATAATAACGTTAACTAAAAATTAATAAAAATAAAAATAAATAAATCTCTCACCTTTACAACTCAGATAGATAAATGGTGAAATGACGGTTGAGAGACGAGTCCTGTCTCGAAGGACCTTTATAAAGACTTGAGCCGGCTAAAAGCCACTGCCCATATGGCTGTTGTTCCTCACACGCATTACACACGCACACGCACAGACGAATAAACACACACACACACACAAACACAGGGTATCTAGAAGACGACTTATTTTTTACAAGCAATATTATTTCTTTGGCGACAATGGAACACCTGATCATCCCATGGTTGGCTCACGTGTAACCCATCTATCGCTCCTGCTGATCCCCTTCACTTGAACGGGCTCGCCACTGGCACCGACGGGTTTCAGTTGACCAACTTTCTTTTAAAACAAATTATTAAAAGTTAATTAATGTCACGATCATATTAAAAATTTTAAGAAAATGTGATTTACTTTGAATATATTACTGATATTACCTGCCAAATACCTGTGCAACTAAAGAATGAAAATAATAAAACTGTAAAAACATATATAATTAGATAAAAAGTAAAATGTAACCATGCAAACCAAGTGTTGAAATGAACGAGTCGTCAATTCCGAGGCGTCAGTAAATAAATGGACGAGAAGGAGATGTTATGAACAGACGTGTGGATGGACGGACGCATGGATGGATGGAAAGCTCACGGAGGGATGATCACTTGAAAATGAAGTGAAGGAGGCTTCTTCCATGCGAGAAGTGAGGCATTATTTCCCAACTCAAAATCGATTCCCGTTTTAAGTCTTCAGTCTCGGTCACTAATGCGCAATGAGAATATGTGATTTGTACTCTATTTTAGTTTATGCTGTTAGCAGAGGTGTGGTCAGGAGGCTAGGGGGCTAGCCCTTCCAAAGGCAAATTTTTGGACTTGAAAACTGCTCAAGAGTATTGATGCTTGCCAGTTTGCCATCCAGTTTATACCAATTTCTAAAACCTGAAAAATCCTGTAGCCATTGATTGATGAATACCCTTGGCGCACCCACGGGGGCGTTTCTGGGGTTTGAGCCCCATCCACCCATTTTTTCGAAAAACATTTTTAATGCATGAAAACAAAATACACGGCGTGCCTTAAAAATGGGATTTCTGGGGTAAGACCTCTCCTCTCCCAATATTATACCGGAAAATTTTTAATTCATGAAACGTATTACTCGGCTTGATTTAGTGTTAATTAGGAAATAAAGAGTATTGTTAAAATATTTATGTTTGTTTGCCATCAAAGGGAAAATTTTTAGTTAAACCTTCCACCCCTCCCCCCTCCAATAAAAAATATTCTAAAAAAATGTAGTTACTGTATGAAAATATATAAATAAACTGGTTTAACTGATGATGAAATCACAGATTAAAATCATGTTAATTATCCATTATATATGTTACATTACATCCTTACTATCGCTTTTATGAAAAATATTTAGGAATTTTCATATAAATATTTGTCGAAAAAATGTTTTTCATCGGAGAACAGATTAAGTGGTTGAACTCTTTTGTATTTGTATAGATATTCCCACATCAATAATGAACTATATTTCAGATAAATGGCTGATATATTATCAAAATAAAATAGTTTATTTGTTTAATTAATACACAATATTTCTTGACATTTTAACAAATTTAGATATTTTTGAATTTTAAATAAAATGATTCTGCTCTTTGAAATCAAGTTTGATTTAACTGTTTTAAAAACTCTGTTTGTTTTATAGGGTTTAAGAAGTACCAAATAATTAAAACTGAAAAAAAATTCCATACCCTCCAAAAAATTTTCAAACCCTCCAAAAAAAATTTCAACCCCCCCTCGAAAACAAATCTTGGGTGCGCCACTGATGCATACAACTTGGACAATTGTCCGCGCGTGCCATTTGGAAGGGAGCGCCAAAAGCTTTTTTGTAAGGGCGTCAACATTTTTGGAAACAGTACCCACGACCACCGCCACCCGCTCATCAGCTCTTTGTGTATACAGTTTTTTTTTTTTAATGGGAAAAGAGTCCTTACGACTACCCCCTTTTGGTCATCAGCTTTTTTTAGAGGATAAGTTTACATATTGTTCGAGTTGCAATAAATAAATAAATAAATAAAAATAAATAAATATTAGAGTTTCCAGTGACGCATTTGTTAGACCTTGTCCCCGGGAGCCAAAAACCCTGAATACGCCGCTGTTTCATTAATTTAAAACAAGAAATAGTTTAACAATTAAATCAGAATATTGAAATAAAATTATGAATTTTAGTATAATTACACACATTGTACTAAACTATACAATAATAATTGTTTAATAAAATTTTGAACTATGGCTACTGATCGTTCATCTAAAAATACTGAGGGTTGCAGCTACCCCCTGAAATGAAAGTTTGTTAATAATGCTGGAACGTTTGTGGTGTTACTTGTAATCACCGAAATGTAATTTGATTGTAAATAATGTAATAATAGCTTACTCATGAATATCTTGATCTTGATACAAGCAATTATATATACTTCGTTTAATGCGGGACATTATATAGCATTATAATAACAGTTTATTGTGTGACATTTAATGGTATAATAAATCAGATATTATATAATGTAAAAATAATTTACTTTGGGACATTATATAATGTAATAATAATTTACTGTGAGAAATTATATAATGTAATAACAATTAACTATGTGACATTTTATATAACTAGAGATAGCCCGTCAAAAATGACGGAAGTTTTAAAATACGGTGCCCGTTATTAGAAAAATAGTCAACAAAAACAAAATGACATTTGATAACCATAAAAAAATTCTATATATAAGCAAATCAAAAATTTTTGCGGCCATGGAAGCGAAACAAACTGCGCTGTTGTATAATCGAATATGTTGTCGAAAATTTTGTCTATCTGGATTGGACGTGTCTGACATGAGGCTTTTAAGAAAATCGGGATATCCAAGTGTATTACCGTGAATGTCAATTGGTTTGGCAACATTACTTTGCTTTTTCGACAACATGAAGTGAATAGTCCATCTGATGGTTGCTCTGCAGCAAAATTTCTTGATCGACATGAAGTACATAAAACATCAAATTCACCACAATCATGTTGATCGAATTGAGTTTCGTTGAAGTTAATTGCTTCGTTACGAACTGCCTCACTCACACGATTTCATGCTAAAAGTTGGGAGATCGCATTAGCAGCTCGATGTAGCTGCAATTCATTGGGAGACATTTGTTCAACTCGATGGCGTTGCGAGGCAGCATTGGCTTCTCGATGTAGTTGCAATTCATTGGGAGACATTTGCAAAACTCGATGGCGTTCCTTGGCAGCATTGGTTTCTCGATGTAACTGCAATTCATGGGAGACATTTGCTCAATTCGATGACGTTGTGAAGCAGCAATGGAAGTGTGAAAAGCTTCTAGATGTTGAGGAGTAAGTCGATATATATATATATTTTCCGCTCGCTCACCCGCTCCGCTCCGCTCATTTTGTGACGGATTTCGAAAAAAAATTTTTCTATATTTGATTCCCCTTGACTCTCAAGGTTGTGTGAAAATTTCATTACGATCGTATGAATGGTGTAGCAATGCATAAATAACATACCTATATACATACAAACATTCATTTTTATATATATAGATAAAAATTTACTGTAGTGCATTATATAATGTAATAATAGTATACTGTGGGGCATTATATAAAATATAATAATAATTTACTGCGGGACATTATATATAATGTAATAATAATAATTTACTGGGGGACATTATATAATGTAATAATAATTTACTGTGTGACATTATATAATGTAATAATAGTTTACTGTGTGACATTATATAATGTAATAATAATTATTGTTTTAATCAGTCATCATACCAGCTTCTGAGATGGAAGCTCTGAACACTGAACACAGCATCCGTTACCGAATTCCGTTTTTTTCTTACTTATGAGTAATTTAAATCCTCGTCGTTCCAACTCTAACATATCTTCTTTTTTTTCTACTTTTCGACCCTACCTCCCCCTACCCTGTCAAAAATCTGATCAAGTATAACAATCGGTTCGAATATCGGTTAAATGAGCAGCATTCAAATATTCACACGTGAGAAAGCAGATGTGATGAGGCTGCGCTTAATTCGAACGGAGAGCTTCCACCACCGTCATGGAAAATGAAAACCAAGCATC
>OZ022241.1:6137798-6307794 GCA_963978895.1 Erpobdella octoculata | reverse complement strand
CGATAGTAAAAGTTAAAAAGTTAAAGTAGATTCATTTTTGAGTGCCACTTACTTAACAGACCAGCGGCCACCCACTTTACAATGCTGGCAACTTGCAGATAAGGCTAACGACGTATGTGGTGTTTTACTGCGTCGCAGGTAGCCCCTACTTGATAGCTCCACAAGCGCAGAAAGGACTTTAACCCCCAACTGAAGTTGGAACTCATTTATTGACCACCAAAGGATGAAACGCTGAGTTGACGTGAGCACATGTCAGTTTCTTGCTCAAGGAAATTACGTGCCCGGACCAGGAATCGAACACAAGTCATACGAATCTGAAAGCCGGTGTCTATACCACACGTCTCTAGTGAAAAATTGAAATAAAAAAATTAAAATAAAAAAAATTGGTAACAAGTAAAGGAAAAAATGAGTTTTTCGACACAAACTTTTTTTTAATTGAATCATGTATGTCATCCAATATAAAGCTATGCTGAAAGTTTCAGCTTCCTAGCTAGTCAAAAAGCTGGTTAAATTTTACCTGCAAGATTTGCGTACAGAGAAAGACACACAAGCAGAGATTGTAACCAAAATAAAAGTTTGTAAAAATAAGTAGAACTTGAATTTGTCAAGTTAAAAAATATTGATTTATTTTAGATAATTATTGTACTATTTCCGTAAGCCGCTCAAACATTACGTTTTAAATTCAAAATACCAACATAAACAAGTTTTGGCAAACTATAAGACTTTTAATACTTGCATCTGGTTGTCCAAAAATATAGTGACATATGGAAATTGGAGAGCATTTTTCTCTATGCGTCCCATCTTATCTCCTACGGCTATGGTATTATATGCAATACTATGCAACGAAACTGAGACATGTGGTAGACACGTGTCTGGGTAGACATCCCTTCCTTTAAACAGAGATAAATGTCAGTAGAATTATGAAGTTTGAAGAACATAAATTTTTTATTAATTTGATTTTTATTCAAAATAATATTACCTCTGTTAGGAAGAAAATATTGTCCTGAAAATTTTTAGCCAGAAAATAAGTGCACCTATGCAGTTTACCTGGCTCATCTGTTGCCTTAAACGACGACGAAAACTAATAATATAAACTTTATATTATAAAGGACGTAACATAAATTAAAGCGATGCCTGTTTTCACCAGTTTATTTTTTGTTACTATTTTCTAGATTTTTTTATTTTCAGCTGAATTTTGTGCATTAAAAAGTCATTTTGTCGTACAGTCTAATTAATTCTTATTGTTTTTCTTATATATTATAATACAATAGTCAATAATGTGGATGCCAAAACCTGCAGCACCTCCTCCTAAAACAAAAAAAACTTTATTGGATTTAACTATGGTTGGATTTGTTTTAAAATGTTTAGTTTTTTCAATTTCAAAAATTTTTTAACTCTATAATAATTAAAAAGTCATTGCAATTAGGTCATTAAATACATGATTTTAGTTAGGCATGTAGTTTGAGTTAATTTAAAATTAAAATCAAACCGTTTCAAAGGAATCCACACCTTCAAAAGATAGTCCAGCAACATCAACTTCTAACACTCCTTCCAATGCTCCAACAACTTCGAAAGTTTTAACAGAAACACCAAAGCCTGAAACCACAAAGTCCCCTGATTCTGGAAAAAATTCAGCCTTTTCAAAAATGTTCAACAAAGACAAAAAAGAGGAAACGCCAAAAGATTCTCCGAAATCATCTCCCAGCAAAAAAGGTTTAAATACAGAAAGGAAATCAGACAAAGAAGTTGAACAAAAAAAATCTGACAAAAAAGAAACACAAAAAAATGAGGATGACAAAAAACCTGAAAAGAAAGGCTTTTTTAAGAACATGTTTGGCAAGGATAAAAAAGATCAAGAGAAACCACAAGATCAAAAAATGAGTCCTGATAACAAACCAGAAACACAGGGGCAACAAATCCCAAAGGAGTCTGTCGCATCACCAGATTCTAAAAATGATATTGTTGGTTCAGAAGTTAATGCTAATAAAAAAGATGCAAAATCTGATGATGTACCAAAAATTCAGGAAGATGTGAAACCAGGTCCATCAATCTCGAAAGCTGTGGAAAATTCAACACCTCAACAAAAACCAGAAGAGGTGCAACCTAAAATAAATGAAGTACAGCAAAAACCTAATGAACCAGAACCAAAACCACAAGAACAGCTGCAAAAACCACAGGAACAACAACAAAAACCACAAGTTGAAGAAATTAAAAAGCCAGTTGAAAAAGAGAAAAAGCCAGAAAAGAAGGGCTTTTTCGGCAAACTCTTTGGGAAAGACTCAGAAGAAGAAAACCTTAAAGAAGATGGAAATAAAAAAGAAGAAAAAGTAAAAGAAACAGAGGAAGATAAAAATCCAGGTGAAGCTGTCACTGAACAGAAAGAAAATGCTGACAAGAAATCAGATCCAGAAAAGTCGGGAGGATTTTTTTCGGGGGTCGGAAAACTTTTTGGAAAAGAGGAAGAGAAACTCGAAGATGGTGAGAAGAACAAAGCAAATGAAAAAGAAGAAACAAAAGACAAAGATAAAATTAATGAGGAAGATAAGAAAGAAAAAGAGAAAAAATCCGGGTCAGAGAAGTCGGGCGGGTTTTTTTCCGGAGTCAACAAGCTTTTTGGGAAGGATGAAGAAAAGGTTAAAAGTGAAGAAGATAAAAAAGCAGAAGTAAAAAAGCCAGATGAAGATGGATTCTTTTCTGGGGTAAACAAGTTCTTCAAGAAAGATGAAAATGAATCTTCTAAAAAGAAGGATGGTGATGATTTAGGGAAGCACGAAAAAGAAGGGAAAGGAATTTTGTCTGGAAAAGATGATGACAAGGCTGCAGAAGGAAGTAAAGAAGAACACCAAAAGGGAGTGAAAGTTGTAAAGGAACCTAGCGATGATGATGATGACGACGATGATGACGTGATAGATGTTGAAGAAGAACTAAAAGAACAAACCCTCAAACCGTTGAAAGAAAAAAAAAGAAAGAAAAAAAAGAAAGTCGTGGCTGACATTGAGGATGAATTTGAATCTGGAGATGCATGCCTCGTAAAACTTTTGGACGTGCCTTTCCAGAAGCGCCTCGTCTTGAACCCGAAACTCGGAGACAGGTACGGAGGCCTGTTGGCCAATTGCGAAAGAGTTTTAGGAGTTGTTCCAGGAAAGTTTGTTGACCATCACGAGCGAAAACATGACCCGGACGCCATCAGGGGTATTTACGTTTGGGGTATCGTGCCCAACGGACCTGCAGACAAGGCCGGAGTTGAAATCGGTGATTTGTTTGACGTCTAATTCAAATGAGATTTTATTTTTATTTTTAATATGATTGTGAAGTCATTGGTTGAAGAGGATATTGGCATTTTTAGAATAATTTAAATGAATTTTCATTTTTTGAATTTTTTATTGGAAATATTTATTAAGTTTTATTTCTTATTTGAAAATTTATTAAAAACAAAATAGGTGATTGGATTGTCTCAATCAATGATATAGAAGTAAATTCCAAGAATTTCCATGATGTAATCAGAGATACTGAAAGCCAAGATAAGGTGTTTCGCTTTTGTCTTGAGTGTAGCTTGAATTTGAATTTAAGAACAAGTGAACCGTACAAACTTCGTTTTTCAAAAATCCTTTATATCTTGTAATTTAGCAGTTTTTAGTTTTTTGAAAATCATTTTTTGATGATGATAAGTCTATAAAATATGAAAAATTGAGCGCAGTTTTATAAATATTTTATATGTGATGATGAAAAATATAAGAAACTTTCGAATTAATATGGAATAAACAAATTTTAAATCTTTGATTTGAAAAATTATTTATCATTTCTTTTGAATGAGCTTAAAACTGGTGGTTTTATTTTTCTGAAAAAAAAATTGAATTTTTAAAGATCTCAATTTTATTCAAATTTTGTGCTATCGATCTGAAAGTTTAATAAAATGCAATATCATGGACAACATTTCTATAGCTTGATTGGGTGATGGGAAGTATGTTGTTTTAAGTGTTAAATGGACTCAATGCCTGGCTCCAGCAAACATGGAGAAAATAAAATAAAGGATTTCATTAATGATGAATTTTTAAAGAAAAAAATCTTATTCACTTATAAATATGTAGTCAGAAATAAATTCCTTTCACAGCTATCATTAATTTTTGTTACAGGCCAAGCTGAAGCTTCAAAAATTACTTTTGAACTGTGAATCTTCTTCACCTCTAAAGAAATCAGCTGACTTGGGTTGCCCGAAGTACCCAGCAATGGTCTCAAACCTTTCAGGAGGTGGTTCAACCCAAGGAGAGTCTCTTATGGAAGTCTTTCCACATGGAGTCATGTTTTTAAAAAAACACATGCTGTCTAGAGAGTTGCAGGAGTTAGATGCCAAGGTTCTGATTTTGTCTTGTTTTTCCCATATTTTCAATTATATTTTTGAAAAAAATGTTTGCTTGCTTACTTGTTTGCTTACCTGTTTGATGAAAAATCTTGGAAGTACAAATTAACAAACTTTCTACCATCAAATTGAGCTTAAACTTGGAACATAGACTCACTCCTTATGACAATGCATTCTATATAATTTTTTAAAAATTTCTATATATAAAAGGCAGTGTGTGTTTGTGTGTTTGTTCGCTTATCACATCCAAACCACTGCTGCAATTTGAACAAAGTTTTGCATAGTGGTAGTCTTTATTGAAGAGAAAGTTTCAAGCGATTTTTCTAAATAATCGGTTTTTAATTTTAAGTTTTATTATAAAAAAATGAGAAAAAACTTAAAAAAACTCAGGCTATGCTGGGTAACCCTGCACGTTATATATATTTTGGAAAAGATTGAATTTTTATGCAGCAGCTAAAGTGTTATTTTCATTAATTTTATTAGTATTTTAATACGTATTTAAATGTGAAAGTCATCGTTTCATAAACTTCAAGGAGGATGTCATCTATTACTTTCCGAGTGCTTTGAACGAAACTCTTCTTAATTATCGTGGCTCGTTCCTTAGTCTTCACTCTCTCATTCCTTTCATCAGTGGCCAATCCGTTGACAGGTTCGTATCGCATATGTATTGCCGATAAGTTAGAAGTGAAAGACTGCACAGACCCTGATAAATATTTGGTGCTTTTTTTACTGACCGAACGAGTCTGACCTGAAATCAACCATAAGACATGGTGTGTAATAAATTCAGTGTATTAAACTTATCATAGATTGTAGTGGATAAAAAATAAATAGAAATCAATCTCACCCAGCACAACACTGGAATTCAACAACAAAGCAATCAGGGTTTTGTATCAGACTTTTTCTAATGGTCTTTTATTGATCTGTCTTCCAGCAAATAAGTAAGTTTTTAGATTTATATATAAATTTTATATTTAGTATTAATTTCTTTGTGTGACTTTGTTTCTATAGATGTTCTGAGAGTCAGGTGGGAAGTTGTATGAAAGACATCGTGAGGCTTATAGAACTTCAACTTCAATCTGTTGAAAAGTTGGTTCAATAATGGGCTTTCTTTCATATTGCTCTAGAAGTCATTTTTCCTTGTCAACTCAATGTCAATATAATCGCATTTTTCAAATTAATAATTCAATATAAGTTATATATTAATTATTAATATATGTAAATAAATTATATAATTATAAAATATACATACAGCATTTTTTGTATTAATTTCCTATAATTAATTTAACAACTTAAATTAGGCATCAATATTTATTTTTAAAGATACTTTAAAATTTCAGTGCATTTCACAACCATAGCAACCATGCGTACCTTGACGACTTGTTTGCTTCCGCCTTCCTGACGATCATCTCACCTGATGATTTAACCTGGTCCGATAAACTCAATTGGTCCATGTTCAGGGAGGAGTTCTTTGATTCTTCCATGCACGTGAGGTCTGTGACTGTCAATCTAGATGTCAAGGTTAGTTGTTGTTTGCGTCTTGTTATTTTATTATTTCTTTTTTTTACTTGTATTTAATTTATTAGTTAATTTCAAATTCAGATGCAAGTTGATGAACAGCTGAACAGCTTGGAGGCTGGCTGCTTAGGAAACCTGGTCTGCTTTATATTTGAAAATAAATAATTATTTTCACAGGTCCTAAAATATATCATATCATATCATATCGTATTAACATTTATTACTGCTGTTTATTTATTGATTCTGTTCTGTAGCTGCAAAAAATATCTCAGTTGCATAGCTGACTTTTATCTATTACCCAGTATGCACTAAAATGCACTTGCAATGCAAGTCTTGCATAACTTTAGTGAACTATTCGAGTTGCATAACTGCATGAGCTTTGTTGTTTTTAATTTATTTCAATTTTATGTAAATATAAATTAATGCTTTGTTTATTCGTAAAATAATCTTTTTATTTTCACAAAAATATAATTTTTTTTTTTTATAAAATATTTTAATATTTCAGTCGGAGGATTATTACGGTTCCAGGAAGATCTTTGACATCATTGGGTCTGCTTATTATTACAGGGTTGTAATGATTACAATTGTCATCTTAATGTCCCATAGAATATTGTACATTTGTATGACATTCAATAGAATATAATACATTTGTATGACAATTATTAGAATATAGTACATTTTATGACATCTATTAGAATATAATACAACTAGCAGTGCCCGTAGCGGCTTCGCTCGCATGAAATTAGAGAATTTGAACCGTGCTTACATAGTAGAGTACTGCACGGATCAATTTTTTAGGTCTCGGCTCGGCCCGTCGACAACTTGGCCCAGCCCGTTTCAAAAACCAAAATTCCTGGCCCGGCCCCTTTTTTACAGGCCTAGAAGTTCTATATACTTGATGAAAAACTTCGGCCCGTCCCACCTTGACTTCAGGTTTAGCCCGGCCCGTCTGAACACCCTAAAATCACTAAAATGTCTATATACTTGGTTAAAAATATTGGCCCGTCCCACCTTGATTCAAGGTTTGGGCAGGGCCGTATGAAGACCCTAAAATAACGGCTTGGCCCGTCCGTCCGGTGATAAACTGAACTCATCTACTTTTAACCGGCACAAAACCTCAAAATACTAATTTTCACATCTGTAGCACTTACAGTTTTTGAGTAGCAGTTATTTTAAAATCAAATAACCCTTTTTCCACTTCACATTTGAGGTCCTGGAAACCAAATTTTCAAAAAATGGTGAAATACGTATATCATTATTTTTAGAGTAGAAACTAAATACTAATTTTACTTTTGTAGCATTTACAGTTTTTGAGTAGCAGTTACTTTAAAAACCAAGTGACCCTATTTTCCACCCCATTATTGAATTCCTGGAAACCAAATTTTCAAAAAATGGTAAAACACGTATATCATTATTTTTGGAGTCGAAACCAAATACTAATTTTTACTCCTGTAGCATTAACAGTTTTCGAGTAGAAGCTACAAAATTTTAAAAACCAAATAACCCAATTTTCCAACCCACATTTGAGGTCCGGGAAACCAAATTTGTAAAAAATGGTGAAACACGTATATCTTTATTTTTAGAAAAGAAACTAAATAATAATTTTTACATCTGTGGTATTTACTGTTTTTGAGTAGAAGCTACTTTAAAAACCAAATAACCCAATTTTCCAGCCCACATTTGAGGTCCGGGAAACCGAATTTTCAAAAAATGGTGAAACACGTATCTTTTTATTTTTAAAAAAGAATCTATATACCAAATTTCAAAATCTCTTCATTTTTGGTTTTCGAGATATACATTGTTTTAGAAAAAAGTTTGTTTTCCAGTTTTTTCCCCTCAGGAGCAAAATTTTCAAAAATCCTTTCTTAGCGGATGTTTACGCTATAAAAGTAATATAAGTTCCAAATTTCACGTTCCTAGGATGAGGCGTTTGAGCTCGGCGTTGATTATGAGTCAGTCATCTGTCAGTCAGGACATGTTCTTTTATATATATAGATTGTATGACATTCAATAAAATATAGAGCATTTATATAACATTTAATAGAATATATTACATTTCTATGACATTTATAGAATATAATAAATTTGTATGACATTCACCTTCTCTTTGTTGTCGTTATTACACTAGGTCGACTTTCACAGATTCATCTCAACGACTAAAAAATTTTCAAATAAATTATTATTAATGTTTTTAATTAAATTCGAGTTTTAATTGGCTATTTTGCAATTCATAACGACAATAAAATTCAGGGATACTCCATATCGAACCATCTGCCGTTTACGTACACCACCGACGTACATTTACTGCTCAAGTACAACGGACTTCTTTCCAAAGGCGACTTCGAACATCTCCGACAATCATATCGATGGATGGAAGTATTTTTCCACCCGGCAAAAATGAAAAAACCTGATTTATTTTTATCAAAGAACATCAAGAATTTTGATGGAACTAATTTGATGTATGACAGATATTTTGTCCTTGCATTATCTGCTGTAAGTTTAAATTTGTATGATAAAGTTTATAACTGTTTGTTTGAAAATATATTTATTTAAATGTCAACTTATTTATTTAAATTTCAACATATTTATTTAAATTTCAACATATTTATTTAAATGTCAACATATTTATTTAAATTTCAACATATTTATTTAAATTTCAACATATTTATTTAAATGTCAACATATTTATTTAAATGTCAACATATTTATTTAAATGTCAACATATTTATTTAAATGTCAACATATTTATTTAAATGTCAAAGTGGTTGTCAGAAGTGTTAGTTAACAAATTAATCCAGAAAGATTTTAAACAAATATTTAAGATACATCTTTGACAAACCAAAATATAGCAAAAAAGTAAAATTTATTTGTCTCTATAGCATTTTTCCATTACTTAGCTTAACAAGTACCACTTTCAAATGTACAAGAAACCCAAATCGTACGCAACTATGGTTCTATAGCTCTCGATGCAAAGACACAGGATGACAAAGATGAGGAAGCCGACAAGCTCAGGAGAAGGACCTCTGTTGTTGTCTATGGGCTGGGCGAGTCGAGTTCGTCTACACCTGATAAGCGCAAATCGGACGACAAATCGAAGATCGAGGAATTGCTGAAGTTAATCTCTTGTGATGATCTCGAAATTGTTAACTTAATTAGACTTGGGAAAAGAATCGAAGGAGAGAGTGAACCTGCTCGACCAAGACCGTTGAAACTGGTATTGAAAAACGAAAATCAACAGTCGAATCTTCTCAAGTTGGCAAAAAACTTGAGGATGATGAAGGAAGGAGGTTGGTCAGCAGTTTTTATCCATCGGGATATGACTCCAAAAGAAAGAGAAGCACGAAAACTCCTAGTCGAAAGTATGAAGCAGAGAATACGAGCTGGAGAGACGAATCTGTTCATCGCGGGGGACAGGATAGTTACCAGAAAACTTCCCGTTGCGGGAAAAATCTGAAAAGCTCCAACACTGAATCATACGTTCGAAACAAGTACTTGACTATTGGATATTTGAACTGTCAGTCGATCGGAAATAAAAGTGCATCGCTGACAAATATCATCGCTGAACATGATCTTGATGCCTTCGCAGTTGCCGAGACTTTTCACGAATCATCAGAAGACATCACTCTCGCAAGAATCACACCGGATGGATACACGTGCGTGGATCAGGCACGAGAACGAAAACGTTTGGCGAGGTCTGCTACACAAAAGATGCAATCTGGTCGTCTACTGGGGGGCGGGGTTGCGTGGATTTGCAAAGAATCGTGCAAAGCCCGCCGAATGAATCTTACCAGCAAAGTTGAGACTTTTGAATTCGTTTCTGTAATGCTTATCTTAAGGAGTGTTAGAACAATTGCTGTGGTCATTTACCGGCCTGGAAGTGAACGAGTTTCTGACCAGTTCTTGGAGGATTTCAGCCAGATGCTTGAAGAATTAACTGTTCACAGCTGCCATATTCTTGTCGTTGGAGATATCAACATTCACTTGGACAAACCGGATGATGTATGGACAATGAAATTCAACACGATCGTGGATTGCTTCGGCCTTGTCCAGAATATTTCTTCACCAACCCACAAAGCCGGACATACCTTAGACGTTGTCATCACGAAGGACCCAGCTCAGTCATCTTCTGTTGCTTGTGAAGTGTATGTTCCATCTGTGTCCGATCATTCTCTCATCATTTCAAGACTGCCACTCATGAAACCAATTCCTGTATCACTAATGGTAACAGGCAGGGCATGGAAGACCTTTGATCGTGATCTTTTTTTACAGGATCTCAAATCAAGCAAACTCTGCACTGAGGACAGCAGCTGGAGCGGCCTTGGACCGGATGAAATGGCTACGATGTACAACAGAATACTGACCGATCTTGTTGAGAAGCATGCTCCACGTCGGTCAGCCTTGAGAAATTATCGTCCGATCACTCCATGGTTCAATACTGCTTGCGGCGAGCAGAAACGAAAAGCTCGTTCTCTTGAAAGAATTTACAGAAGAACCCGACTGATCTCTGACCGTGATAAATGGGTTGCGCAGTTACGTTTTTGCCATGATTTTTATAGGAGAGCACAGGATGCGTACTGGCAAAATACAATTGCGGAGAGTGCAGGAAACGCAAGCAAGCTGTGGAGAGATTTGTCTGCCGTGATGGGAAAGAAACGATCTTTCATTCTTCAGGATGGTCTGACTGCAGAGCAATTCATGAGCTCTTTTGAGAAGAAGGTCACGGACGTCCGAGCGTCTACTCTTGATTCGGATACGCCTGAGTTCAACACCTTCTCTGGAGAACGTTTCAGCAATTTTGCGACTCTTACTAAGGATGACGTCAAGGACCTAATTAAGAACTCTCCAAACAAGTCATGTGGTCTAGACCCGGCGCCAACATGGCTCATCAAAGAATTTTCAGAAACCTTGTCCCCATTTGTTACAGATCTGTTTAATAAATCGTTGGACACTGGTCACTTTCCGGTCCCATTCAGAGTGGCCGAGGTCACGCCAATCTTGAAAAAATCTACGCTGGATGTTTCTCTGCCTGCCAGTTATCGCCCAGTTTCGAATCTTCAGTTCATCTCTAAGGTTTTGGAACGGGCGGTTAACAAACAAATTCAACATCACCTGGATGGACACAACCTTCTACCGGAGCATCAGTCTGCCTATCGGAGGTGCCGTTCGACGGAAACTGCATTGCTCAAGGTTACTTCGGATGTTCTCTTGGCAACCGATCGAGGGATGGTAACACTGCTCGCTATGCTCGATCTCAGCGCTGCATTCGATTGCGTTGATCATGGAATCCTCGTGACCAGATTGGAGCGTACATTTGGCATTGATTCTGTTGCTCTTCGGTGGATCGGTTCGTATCTTTGCGATCGGAGGCAGTGTGTTCGTTATGGAGGTATCCTTTCTGGTTGGTCCTCCATTGTGTGTGGTGTTCCACAAGGTTCAATTCTAGGACCGCTATTCTTCATTGCATACACTTCAGATGTTTTTGCCCTGGTTGCTCAACGTGGTTTCAATATTCATGGTTATGCTGATGATCTACAAATCTACGATCATTGCGGCACTGAGAGTATCGGTGTGCTCGCGGACAGATTGGACGGCTGCGTTTCGGAGATAATGGAATGGATGAAATGCAATCGACTAAAGTTAAATGCCTCCAAGACAGAGGTCATTCTACTGGGATCCTCTAGACGTCGGTTGCACTGCACCTTTGACGAGATCAATATAGCTGGAAACATCATTCGTCTCGTCGATAGGGTTCGCAATCTCGGGGTCATCATAGATTCTCAACTGACTTTCAGCGAACACGTTGCAAAATTGGTCAACACCAGTTACTACCATCTACGACAGATGAGGTCAGTTCGCAAATCCCTCACGGTCGATTCTTCGCATGCACTTGCCCGCGCTTTGATCTTGTCTAGACTTGATTATTGTAATTGTCTACTCAGTGGAATACCGGATCTGTTAATGAGGCGGCTTGATGGTGTCATGCGTGCCACGGCTAGGCTGATTCTCCGATTGCCTCGATACGGTCATGTCACTAAAGCGATTCACGACCGACTACACTGGCTGAACATGCAGGCGCGTATCGACTTCAAGCTATCTCTCACTGCGTACCGATGCCTCCATGGTTCTGCGCCGTCATACCTCTCCGGTCTGTGCATTCCGGTGACTCAGTTTCCTGGCCGATCTCACCTTCGCTCGGCTTCTTCCGGTCAGCTTCTTGTTCCTTCCTGCGCAACCAGGACGTTTGGACCGAGGGCTTTCGCAGTTTCTTGTCCAACTACCTGGAACAATCTACCGATTGAACTTACCGATCCGGCGTGTGTCGATAGCGTTTATGTTTTTAGGAAACGACTTAAAACTCATTTTTTTCTTCGTATGACGAACGGATATTGACCCTTTTTGTTTCTGATGTGTGATTCTGTTCGTTCGTTTATTTTGGCACTGCCGCCTCGTGCTCTGAGAAATTTTTCTTTTTAGAGAGCACGTTAAATAAAAATAATAATAATAATAATAATAATATAGGTAGTAAAAGAGAATCAGTAAATAAAAACAAACTTGAAGAATGCTGGTAATCAGCTTATATAAATATATATATATATATATATATATATATATATATATATATATATATATATATATATATATATATATATATATATATATATATATATATAGAGTAATATTATTATTATTTTATATTAGATATTTTAAAAATAAAATATCTATTGCCATATTTATGAATCAAATATTATTTTCTACTCCCCAGTACAACTCAGTATTGGTCACGATTCTCGGATGCAATGAAAAATCTTCTGATCTGATTGGTCAAAACCCAACAGTTGATCTGTTCCTCCTCAATCAAATGAAGTTCACTCTGTCCCAGTTGAGTCTCACTGGGACGATTGATGCCATTGATTACTGGTTAGTTGGAGAAATTGATGATTCCTTGATTACTGGTTAGTTGGAGAAACTGATGATTCCTTGCTATTACGAAGAGATTCAATTTTTGTGTTTTAGTCGAAGTAAAAAATTGAGACATTTTTTTAAAGTTGCTCAAAATGAGTTTAAATTTTATTTTTACTCAAGTTATAATTCATTATAATAATTGAAGTTATCGAAGAAGATAACAAATAAGGTTGAAAATATTAATAAAATCTATATTCATTTTTTATTTATTAAAAATAAATTATTTTTATTATGATTAAATGATTAAAAGTCTCAGAGAAGGAGCACAACCTCACTTGGCTTCTGCCGAGTGGTTTCTAAAAAAACCGAGTTCAAAGTTGACGGAACGACTGAAGAAATTTTTCAAGAGAAACAAAGAAGAACAGAAAGTAATTTATTCCACCAATCAAAATATTGAAAAATTGCAAGCGACTCCCACTGCTGGTGAAAAGTCATTTTTAAAGAGGCAGATGTCTGGTCAGTGAGAAGGGTTTTTGTATTTTTTTTAAATTTATTATTCCGCCAAAAAAGTAGTTCTGTTGAAAGTTTAATTATGTAAACACAACAATCATAGTCTTGTATGATTATAATACTACCACACGAGGCCAAAACTTAACAATTAAAAATATTTTTTGGGAGCCATCGAGAAAAACAGCCGCACTAGGAGTTTTGAAATACTCACCTGATTCAGCGTTTTTTAAATAATTTATTTTTGCATTGTTTGAACATTTGTTATAAATGACGTATCAGACAGCACATTGTATCTGAAAGCCCAGTTTGAGAAGGCAAGTAACTTCGACGAAGATGAAGACGATGACATGAGCGAATTCGGAAGAGAAAGAAGAAATAGACGTTCTAGTGGCAGCTCTGCTGGCATGGTACCCTCCTTCTCTGCTTCTGTTAGTATTTGTTGTTGTTGTTGTTGTGTTATTATTATTAGTTGTATTGTCATCAGATGTTGTTGTTGTTGCTTGTTTCCTTTCACTCATCATTGTTGTTGTTTCTTGTGATTTTGTTCGCATGTAATACTTGTTGTTTAGAAAGAGAGGTTCTGGAATTATGAAAAATGTTTTATTAGAAAGTATTGTTGTTTATTTATTATTAGAAATATGATTCAACTAGTAGAAGTGATGTGCTCTGTTTATATTCTTCGATTATAAGTGTTTTGTTATGATGTTTTCATGGTGGTAAACAGAAACTCCAGCTGCACTCGATGTCCAGCTACCTTAAAGCCAGTTCGCAGCAGCTCCAGATCAAAGCTGAACCGATCGACAAGTAAATTTTATGGTGGCTATAAAGAAGGTGGGGCTATGATGATGACGAGGATGATGATAAGTTAATTATTGCTAAAATCTCTAAGGTTGAACAGCGGACAAGTCAACGCGGTTTTCAATTACGCTTACATCGACCCGAGCCAAAACATCATTCTCACCCCGCCTCAGCAGCAGGTCATAAGTCACTCGTCAATGACTCATGTCGAAGTCATGAACAAGTTTCACCAGAGTTGCGTGATCATCCATGAACTGTTTGAAAAATCACAAGTGAGTGCTTCTGTCTTTAAAGTATATCTATAGATAGGTATAAATATTTTTGAATATTCATAAATTTATATATTGTTATATAATAATTTATGAAAATTTGTGCTCAGCCCCATTTGTTTGAGTTAGAGATGTGGTTAAAATTTATTTTGCAAGACCAAGTCTGAAATCAAAACATTTTTTTAAAACAGACATCTAACAGCGAACCAGTCCTTGAACATGGGGTACTGTTCACTTGCAGTAGAATCAACTACATTGGAAGCAACAAAACTTCAGATCAACAGGTCGCTTACTGGGTTGTAGGGTATGTTATTATTGGTTCAGTAAATGTTTCCATTTATTACAACGGTTATATTATTTCACAATGTGTGTGTGATTTCGATGTGAGATGTGATGCGTTTGAGCTATAATAAACATAAACATAAGGGAAATGATGGGCGCAAACTATAAGTCTCTATGCCCATATCTAGAATTATATAAAATATTGTTCATATATATGTTCTATAAATAAATGTATGTATAAATTATTAAAAATCCTTTTTTTAGTTATACATAATATCACTTATTTCAAAATGACAGTCGATTAGTCTTTTAAATTCATTAACGTGTTCGGCTTCTATGATTTTCGAAGGGAGGTTGTTCCAAATTGCAGTAGATCTGGTCAGGAAGAAATATTTTCTTCAGTTGCCGTTGAATCTTTGTGTTTCCAGTTTGAATTTGTGACCTCTTGTTCTTCTTTCTTCTGATATCTTTATATTAGGAAAACACAAACGTCTTTCTTTGTCTTGAATAAAGTTGTAGAGCATGATCAGGTCCCCCCTCAGTCTTCTGTACTTTAAACAAGGAAGCTTCAAAATTCTCAACCTGTCTTCATATTTCAATCCCTTGCATGCCTTGAAGGTGACACGCCAGGGTTTCTTGGCTCCCGACCGCCCTGATTTTGTGCACCGATGCGCCGTGGCGGATTCAACCCTGTTCAACCAGGTTCTGTCTAACCGCCTTCACGTCCTTCACCATCTTCTCCCAGACGTCAAGAAATTGGAATATCACCTTCGTCCTCGAGCTCACGACAGAGTTATTCCGCATGCCGATTCCTTACTTAGAAAAACTTTTATCTATAGATCGCTGCACTCAAAATAACTCAAAATAACTTAAACAATGCCGAACTCTATTTTAAATCTCTGATAAAAACAAGTTTTTAGATTTTTAATTTAAGTCTTTAACTTTAGATTGTCGATTGTATTCATTTTTATTTAATTCTTATTTTTTGTATTATTATTTAAATGTAAACCGCTGTGCGTCATTGTCAGGCTGGTTAATAAAGATTTACTTACTTACTTACTTACTATTGATCATTTTTGTTGCTCTCTTCTGGACTCTTTCAATGGCTTCTATGTCTTTTTTCTTCCATGGTGACCACACACTGACTGCATACTCCAATCTGGATCTAACCAAAGCTTTATAAATCAATATAAAAGAATCTTTTTTCAAATCTTTAAAATTTCGTGAAATTAAACCTAACAGTGAAAAACATTTTTTAATTACTTCATAAATGTGATCTACAAATGTTAGTGAACTCTGGAATGTAACTCCTAAATCTTTTATTTTGTCAAGAAAATTAAGTTCCACTCCTTCTATATTATATAACCGACGATCTTCTAACTGGCGTCCATATCTCACCGCAACACATTTACCAGCATTTAGCTTAATTTCCCATTTTTTACTCCAATCTCCTAATGATTTCAAACAGCTCTGCAATATCAATCGATCATCACTGCTTTTCATAGTTTTAAATATTTTGGCGTTGTCAGCGTACATAAACAGCTCCGCCGAGTTATTCTTAACTATTTCAAACATATCATTGACATAAATTATGTAAAGTAATGGCCCTAAAACACTACCTCAAGGTACCCCACTTGTAACTTTAAATCTATTAGATGTGATATTATTAACCCTAACACTACTTGTTCTATTTGTTAAATAATCTTTAATCCAACTAATTAAGCCTCCATTGACGCCATAATTTTCTAGTTTATCAATTAACTTTGCATGAGATACACGATCAAACGCTTTTTCAAAATCCGTATATACCATGTCTATTGTTTCCCCTTTATCTATTGCACTGCTCCACATATCCATCAATTTGAACAACTGAATTGTTGTTGACTTTCCTCTCGTATAGCCGTAATGCCTATAATCTAGAAGCTTATCAATTAATCCAAAGGAACCTTCGTAAGCGCCTCTGACTTATCTGGCGCTATATAAATTCATCATTATTATTATTATTATTATTTCTATCAAAATGTATTATTAATTCATCCTTAATCAATGATTCTAACAGTTTACAGCAGATACAGCTTAAAGAGACTGGCCTATAATTACTTGCAGTATTTTTATCACCTTTCTTATAAACTGGGGTAATGATGGTATACTTCCAATCATCAGGGACCATTTGAGCTTACAGTGATTTGTTGTATAAATTGCTTAAATAGCTAGAAATAGAATTTTTACATTCTATCAGAACCCTCGAAAATATATTATCTGGTCCTGCAGATTTGTATTTACTTAATTTATTAATTTTATTTTCCACCGCGTATTTGTTTATTATTACTTCCTCCATTATGTGGACAATAATATTATTGTTAATTGTGGGACTTATTTCTAGACTATCATTGCTTATATAAACGCTTTTAAAAATTCAGCTAAACAATTTGCCATATCAACGTCACCAGTTAGAGTTGTTGCAGACCCGTTTGTATCAGTTTTTATCATATATTCTAACTTAGCTTGACAGTTTCTGTTTTTATTTATATGTTGCCAAAAAACCTTAGGATTGGTCTTAATTTTTTTGGCCAATTTCAGTGTCTCTGCTTCTTTAATTTTATTGATTTCCTTAATTTGTTTCTGATATTTTTAAATTCTGCAAAAATATTATTACCTCTAGTTCGGATAAACTTTTTCCATAGTTTATTTTTTGTCCTGCATTGCTCAACCACATTTTTAGGTAATTTCCTTTTATGGCACTTAAATCTTAAAATTCTATCAGTATCAATGACAGGAATATAATTCCTAATAGCTTCATTCATTACTTGACAAAAGTAATGCCACATATTGTTAACCAAGTCTTTACTTGCAACATTGTTATTTATTTCCGACTCATCACAGTACAGATTCTCAATCAAATAATCGTTCATCAAATTATATTTTCCACTGTTAAAATCAAATTTGGATATATTGTTAATGGTTTTTGATTTATACAAATTTCTAATAGAGGAGAAATTTAACACACAATGATCACTTTTACCTGCTGGGGAATCATATACTAAATGTTTGATCATCAACTGTTAATGTTGCTGTTTTCTTAAGAAAAACTCACAAATTATTTTTTTTTAATTAAAAAGCCTTTGATGTCTATAAAATTATATAACACTAGCGAGGTACCCGGCGTTGTCTGGGGTTTTTAGAGGTTTTTCTATTGTTTTTCTCTTGCTCCCATTTCCTTCCCTGCTTGCTCTCCTGCTCCCGGTCGCATTCCCGTTATTTTTAAGAAAAAGCAATACATTTTTTGGCAAATCTTTATTCATAAACGATTTGCATATTGGATCCATTGTGTTGCTGCCAGATATTAGGATAAACTTTTCTGATCATTGCAAAATGTATCACAAACACACTTTTTGTCTATATGTATTGTTTTGGGTTTATGTCGTATTGCTCAAATTTTTAGCTAGTGTCATGATATTCAAGTATTTTGCTGATTTCTTGGAAACACTGAAGCAGCTTAAAAAGGAGATATATACAGAATCACTTTCATTTACATAATTTTAAGTGTTGTTTAACTCATTAATTATAAATAATAAGTAATTTAATTATAACACCAACAATTTTAGGCGATTGTTGGATTCTTCTGACAGTGGGAGAAACAACAACAGCAAGAAATCTGAGTTGTACGTCTGCTTCCACGATTCAGCTCAGCAAAATGTCGTAGAGATGGCTTTTAAGCTGCTTAATGGCTTGTACTGTTTTTAGTCATAATTTTTTTCTATTTATTCTTTTACCAATTTATTCATTTATCTTTGTTTGCTGTGTTTTAATGCAATTGCAATTACAGTTCATTGCCCAGTCGTTCATTCTTGCCATTTGTTAATAGTCATATTTCTGTCATTTGCTAATAAAAAGAAACTTGAAAGTCTCTGAAGTTATTAAACCAGCTCTATAGAATTTGAAATATACTCCATTCACTTTGAGCATAATAAGTCGTTAAATTTCGGGGTAGTTTCTGTTTGCAGCCCACATCCTACTCTCCCTCTCTTCTCCAAAAAAACCATGAGTAGGATCCCTGAAAGGTCACATAACTATTTAAACCGTTTTCGAACTTATGTGAAAGAAGACAACTCCGCCTCGTTAATTGCGAGCGAGTCCCAAGCCTGGGGAAAGGAGGAGGGAAATGTAAAAAGGTTCAAATTCTGATCCATGACAGGAAGTACTTAAGTGCTTCCTACATACAGCCATTAGAGTCTTAAAACACCTGGTGTAAAGGACTATAAACTATTTAAAAAAAAATTACGGGAAAGAACTAGAAGGCGTGGCTCGGTTTTGGTCCACGCTACTCTAACTGACGTTTATAGAGGCACTTGGTGAACACTACCTTGACATAAGACATAATATAACAAAGTAAAAAGTGTTTTAGAATAGAGACGTCATTTAAGGAGCAGGTGCTTAGCCAAGAATTTTTGAATGGGGGACATAGGCGTACGAGCCGACTGGGCTGGAGGACGATTGCCCCCAGCAGATTCAAACTGAAAGTCCTAAAAATTTGGGCAAAACGGGCTGGAACTTCAAACAAAACGGTCTGGAAATATTCGAAAAAAAGTAAAAAATTGTTAACAAAAGTTGTTAAAGTTCTTGAAAATTGACTAACCCCTCCACTTTATTAGGAGGAAGGTTTGTATTATTAGAACATTCGGGAGTCATTTTTTTCTGGTTCAAAGGTCTGAAGTAGATCGATTCTAAAAAAAAAAAAAAAACTGTTTCACTCATCTGGTTCCAGTCATTGACCACTCTGCTGCTGAAAAACTTTTGCTTAAATTGAAGGTCTTTTATTCTGATTTTTTTAAATTCCTTTTTCATGACTGTACTTTTTTTTATTTGCCGTCTGAAAATATCTTGAAGCTGATATGTTTTTACTGTGTTTATTGTCATCAACTTGAATCAGGGGCGCCGGAATGTTTTGAAAGTGGGGAGGCCAAAATATTTTTGGGGTTTTTAAATGCCCGTAGGCGGGTTTTATAAAATTTATGATGAAATGCATCTAAATCTGAAATCATTGATTTAAAAAAAAAAATTTTTCTAAAATAAAAAGAAAAAAAATGATTGACAGTCTATAGTGTTACCATCTTAACAAAGTCCAAGGTAACTACCATTTACAAAAGTTAACTACAAATTGCAACTTTAAATACCATTTGCCAAAGAAATTACTTCTTCTGTATTTAGCATGCAAAAAGATTTACAAATTTCCAGCAAGTTTAGATTATCTGTTTTTTCTTAATGTACAGTTAAAAACTTGACATGGTTTAATCTAGTTTGGGTCATTGTTGACCGCAAATAGGTTTTAATTCGACGCAATGCCGAAAAACTTCTTTCTGATGTTGCATTTGATATTGGAAAAACCAAATACAATTTCAATAATTTGTCTACTTGTTACAATAAAGTTCTTGAAGTTTCATTTTTATTGAACATATCAATAATTGTGAGACTCTCGACGAGTCTCTCGTTATAAAATAATATTGGTATTTTACAAAAAGTGAAGATGCCAAAATGGCGTTTTGCCCCTCCACTTTTGAATGTGGAGGGCACTGTTCCCCCTGGTCCCCCGGTTCCGGCGCCGATGACTTGAATGTTAACTACTTATTTTCCCAGTTTTGTATACCTACAACTTTAGAGCAAAAGGATTTTATTGAGTGAAAAGTTTTTTTTAAATAATTTGATAAAATAAAACACAATCAATTAACTAAATTTAAATAAAGAACTAAATAAAATTACGTAACGAAAAAATGTACAAAACAGGCAATATTTGCCGATGTAACTCAGAAAATAATATGTAATAATTTAATAAATTAATTTTATTTAATACAATGTTAATTATAATTGTAATAGCAATTTTGTAATTTTATACTGAGTTATATATTCTAAACTTGTTTTACTTACGATATAAACAACTTAGTTAAAGAATATCTTTTTCGTTCCTTTTCCTTTGGGTGGTTAACAATCGGTAGTCTTGCCGGTATCTTAAGGTATTTAATCCTGTTTTATAAAACGTAAATTTAAAGTTTTTAGGGATTTATATGCCACATTTTTATAAAAATGCTTTTTATTAAATCGATTTTTCGCAAAATTTACCATTTATCGTTCACTCCATCAAATATGGAGTTAACTGATTAAATTAGCCACACATAATTTTATAGGACAAAATGAAGACCATCAACCAGAATCAAACGGTTAAAATTCCCGATGGAGGTTAGTAAATGACGATATTTTGCTATATTTCATCCATCAGATCGATACAACGTGCTTATTTCACTATTACTTGTAGCGTCAATTTTAGATGGCACGTTATAAAAATATTTTTTTTGCATGTCTTTATAGTCACAATCACCGTAAAAAGTAGAAAGGTAGTCGTCAGGGGAGCTCGAGGCGTCCTTAGGAAGGACTTCACCCACATGGCCATCGACATCAAGAAAGTCGCTGCCGATAAAATCATGGTAGAGAAATGGTTTGGAAACCGAAAAGAGCTTGCTGCTGTCAAGACTGTTTGCTCTCACATTGAAAACATGATCAAGGGAGTCACCAAGGTGAGTGCACTTATTTTAATAATTAATTATTGTAAACATCGGAGTATGATGTGTTGATATTTTATTCTGTAGGGGTATAGATACCGCATGAGAAGCGTCTATGCCCACTTCCCGATCAACGTTGCGATCTCTGAGGCCAACACCCTTGTGGAAATCAGGAACTTCTTAGGCGAAAAGTTCAGCAGGCAAGTCAAGATGCTTTCAGGCGTCACCTGTATCGCCTCCAAAGACGCTAAAGACGAGTTCATTCTTGATGGAAATGACATCGAACTTGTCTCCAGATCAGGTGAGGCAATCAATGCGAGAATCTAAATTTTGTTTCTTTATTCGGAAAATTAGGGAAAGTGCAATTAAGTAGTTCTGTATTTTAAAATCAATTTTACTTGACAGCACACTTTGCCGTTTGGAATGCGAACTAACCAGCATTCTGAACCTTCCTTGTTGTGCAACATTATATCATGTGGTTGTTACAAATGAGTGGGAATCTAATTCCTATTTTTAGTGCTACTGCCTGACAAATAATTTTGTAATTCTTAATATACTATTTTATACATAGGTTTCTGCAAGAAATATTAACTCTTGAATTTTTATCATTTGCAGCTGCCCTCATCCAACAAAGTACAAAGGTAAAGAACAAGGACATTAGAAAGTTCTTGGATGGTATCTACGTCAGTGAGAAAGGACATATTGTTCAGGATTAAAAGAACCACTTATAAATAATTATGTCAAATAAAACTGACTTAATAGATGTGTAGACTTTATGTGAAAATGTTTTGGTAGGGGAGCATAACATTTGTTAGAAAACCTGTGATGTGATCAGTAATGGTTTTCAGAATAGGGTCAGCAATTATGAGGGTTCACAGTAACTAAGTGTAAACATGTTCACTCCAGGTTCAGTTAATGAAGCCGCATGGGATCATCCATATATTATGTACACATGGAGGGTGTATTAAAAGACTTGATAGGTGGCATTATAAGTTTTGCCATATTTTATTAATATCATAATTTCTAATAGTTCAGATTGTATGTATCCCGTTCTTATTATTTTTAAAACCATCAGTTGGTGTTTATTTTACATTTAATCTAGTAATGATAAATTAATACAAGTTAATGTATATAATTTTATATATGATGTAAACAAACACCTGCCAAATTATATATTAGACTACCCTCTTCTTTTAAGATTAAAAAATTGGTACTGGTCAAACCAATCACTGACCATTTTTTTAAGAAGAAGTTTACAACCTTTTAGTAAAAAATGAAAGTGTTCAGCACTGGATGTTTTGGCTGTGTTAACTATTTTGATAATGTTGTGTTGATTTTTATGCTGTGTGTGTACGCATAGGGGGAGGGAGGAGACATGTCAAAATCTAACTTGCATACGTAATTTAAAGTGTATGGTGTTGTGTTTAAAGAAAGTTAATAGTTTAACTCGGTCGGAAATGCCATAATAGTGATATTCAGTTACTGAGAGTTTGGGTGAAAATAATAAAAAAAAATTGAAGGTTATGAAATTGTTTAGAACAGTTCTTACCACTATAGATAGCAATAAGGTTCAGTCAATTTATCTTAATGTAGCACTTGGTGGGCAATGAGTTCAAAAACACTTGGCTACAAATTGACTGAAAAGGAAGTATTTCAGTTTCAGCGAAAATAAATGAGATGAATTAATTCAAGAAAAATTGGATGCAAACTAAGAGTAGTTCTTTGAAAATAGGACTAAGAATATTAATATTATTAACACAGCTTTTTAACTAAAGTCACAAAAGCAAGTAGAAGAAGACCGAGTTGATAGAACAAGATAAACACTATGCAAATATTTGATAAACTTTTTCGGAAAATCATTTTGTCTCTAGTAAACCTTTGTGCTTAATAGTAGTAATTAAATTAAATTATGCTTGTGTTTTTTAATTCATTATGCTGCCATTTATTAGTTGTTTTTTGTGGTGGTGGTTTTGGGAACTTTTTATATTGGCTCAATAGCCAATTTGTTTGGGAACTCATTTGAAAAACTGATTCATGTTTTAATGACACATTCATCCAGCTTAGACTTAGTCAGAGCAAGTTAAATAAATAATGCCACACATCAGTATTTTTATAATGAATCAAATGAAGTAATAAATAATTACATTAAATTGGCAATAAAGTGGCCAGAATTTGCATTGAAAAAACAGGCAAAAACACACTTTGATGTTTTAGTTGCTCAAAAATATTATAAGCAAATTGATTTTGGGCTAATTCTGACAATACGTAATGACATTTAAACATTTGTATTTTTAAAATTATTTTATTCGAAGGAGTACATAAGTCATTTCTACCAAATTACATTCGAGATATTTTTGCTGTCTACATCATCGCCATAAATATTAAATAAATCTATTCTACATAGATATATAAATAGTTTTCTATGAAAAAAACATGACGTAGATCACGTGATTGAAACAGTATAAAAATCTTTGTTGTATCACAATTGGACGTATTGGCGTATTTTACTAGTTCGGTAACTGCGTATTAAATATAACGTTGTATCGCTCCATAAACTACTTGGAAACAAAGGCGAGTTTATCATTTAATTAATATATAAATTGGGGTAATCTTTTACTTTAACGGCCGGATGTGTGACATTCGGGCTAGGATTTTATTTAGGGTTAAAATAGGGTAAAGGTTCCCTTGGACGGCCCGTGTGGCGGATTAATACATAATTCTCGGCTATAATTAACTATAAACACGATTAAAAGTAAACACTAGTTTAAAAATTATGATAATTAGTATAAGTAATTTATTTAAAATGAGAAAATGTCATATAAAAAAATAAATAATGTAATTATAATTTATGTACGTTTGAGTTTTAAGAAAAAGTTTAAACGAAGAATTTGAAGAAGTTTAAACGAAGGAATCGCGTACCGTGTTATATAGTGACTAGCCGGGTTAAACCGTTGCTTCTCTCGCCTTTTGTTCGTTATCGTTTTTTACTCTCTTTTTCTTCGCCATTATCTCGCTCCCGCTCCCATATATTTTTTATCCCTCCTAACTTTTTGTAATAAAAAAGCATCCAGGCATGACACGAACTAGCAAATCGTTAGATTTTGGGTGGCTCTGAAAAGAGCCGTTTAATAGCTACACTGTCACCAGAGTCACACGGGAAAATGTTCGCTGATTGCCACGAGGAAGCATCCAAAAAGTTCGGCTCGGCGGAACTCGTTGCGAAAGACAAATTCATCCATATATGAGGTAAACAGAGCTCTACTTGTGCCAAACTGCCTCTTCAACTTCCTCTTTGCCCGCATCCACAAATTCTCCACGTTCTGTGTATGAACTTCTGGATCATTCGGATCCACGAAGTTCTCCTGGTGAATGACGACGGAGTGTGTGTAGATGCCGTTTCCTATGGCAGGAATGTTAGCATAAGATGCCCAGCCATCTGAAATGATATGCGTTCCTGGGAGGATATGTTGTTGAATGCAGGCTAACAGCGTGTCGGCTGTCCTGTTGGGTACCTCCACCAGAAAGCACCTACCACTTCCGCGTTCAATACCACCAAAAACCCAGTGGCCTTCATGATATTGGCCACGGTGGTACTTTCGGTGGAAGTACTTCGACTCATCTATCTCGACAACAAGAAACTCTCCGTTGCAGTCATACCCGCCAACTTCAGATGGATGGTTTTGAATCCAGAAACTACAGGTCTCTCTGAAAAAATTGCACCAATCAATTGCAACTCTTTTCGATCTCAACCGGGACTCTCGCATCATTACCTTTTGTGGCATATCCGTGCTCCAGCAATAGGCCATCATGATTATCTGCTTCATTGACAGATGACTTTGTTCGAAGTACGATCCAGCTCTTACAGATTTTCTTGACCCACAGCCGCCACACTTCCAGCGTCTTCCATCAATTCCTTCAACGTAGAGATGTAACGAAAAGGCCCGACCGCACGTGATACACTGCCTAGTGTTTGCGATCAACCTTCTTCTTGCACAAAAACGCAAAGCAGACTCAGCATCAGTGAACTCTGGCAACAGCGTATCTAAGCACCACTCTTCCAAACTAATAGCAGCCGGATCTAAAACTTCGTTCATCGGAACTATACTCGCAACATTCACTCCCGCCATAGCTTAAAATACAAAGACGCAAATACACAATGTTCGCTTACAAATATTCAAATTTCGACGTTGCTTCGAATAAACTACTTTTTTTAACATTTATTTTTTAGTTTTTCTTTATTAAAAATTTGAAATTTCGTTTATTTAAAGAAGTTAACTTAGTTTAATAATTTCCAATTTTCTTACTTCTTGCAAACCGTCCCGATTTACCGGGCGGTGAGTTTTAAAATTTCAATGGAATTTTTATTTACAACTGATAGTTTGTTTTATAAATAAAATTTTATTATAAACTAATTTTATTTATTTTTTATTCATTTTATTCATACGATCTCGTACCTCACCACTCACAACTACGATGTAAATAGGGCTTGAAAGGGTACTACTTACGTTTTCAAAGTCTCTCAAATTACGATAAATGTTTTTTTTAAATTAAAATTGGTATTAAATTTGTTTTTTTATGTTATTGTGACAAAATAAAAATAATACGATTATTTTTCGGCACGGGCCGTCCAAGGGAACCTTTACCTAAAATAGTTCTATTAATTCTATCTCATTGAAAAAATCGTCCCCAACCGCTAAAGTGAAAGATAACCTAAATTGATAAATGAATAGTTAGCTATTTGATAATTGTTTTGTCATGTTTGTTAGCAGTAGTAGGACACAGTAAGTAGTAAGTTGGTTAGTCGACTGACTAACAACAGAACAAACCTGACTTAAAGTTAGTTGTTAGTGTTGTATTGTGGTAACTCTGATACATTAACTAACTTATTAACTATAAAGTCAAAGTCTAAACTATAGCTATTGTTATATTTATTAGGGTAATCTTCTAGTATATTCTAATAATATTAAATTATGTAAATATGGTTTTTAAATGTTTGATAGTGGATCTCACACACGATTATTATTAATTGTTCTGATTCACTTTAAAATAAACGTTATGTTATGTTATGTTTTAGTAATTAATAGTTAATATTAATGCCCTGTTTATTGGTTATTGTGGTGGGGTCAGTTATTGGTAATCTTTCCTAAGGACGGCCCGTGCCGAAAAAATAGTCGTATTATTTTTATTTTGTTACAATAACATGAAAAAACAAATTTAATACATTTAAAAAAAACATTTATCGTAATTTGAGAGACTTTGAAAACGGTAAGTAGTACCCTTCCAAGCACTAATTACATCGTAGTTGTGAGTGGTGAGGTGCGATTATCGTATGAATGAAATGAATAAAAAAGAAATAAAATAAATTATAATTACATTATTTATTTTTTTATATGACATTTTCCCATTTTAAATAAATTATTTATACTAATTATCATAATTTTTAAACTAGTGTTTACTTTTCATCGTGTTTATAATTAATTATAGCCGAGAATTATGTATTAATCCGTGGGAAAGATTACCCAGTTATTTACTATTTAGTAGTCTGGTAGATTTAGCTTTTGGTTCGGAAATTTTAATGGACAAGCCAAAAAGTACATTAAACTATAGTATTTGTTATAACTAAGTCCTAAGAGCTGGAAAGAGATACCAGACACAGATCGGTCCCTAAAAAAAGTTATTAGCAAAAGAAGTTGCTCAAAACTCATGAATCTGTTTATTAATGCCAACCAATCAAAAGCCAGCTTTTTCTATTTCTGCGTAAAAAGTGGCGCTTAATTTACAGATTATCTCCACGAAATTTAAACTTCTTATGCTCATAAAACAGTTTAGTTATTTATTTCTAGATTTTTTTAACGAAACTTTTATTTTCCGTTTGCTTATGGAGCTGCCCGAAGAATGTTGTTGATTATCAAATGATTAGGCTTAAACTAGTTTAACTCCTCTGTATAAATGATTATGTACACTCAACTAGTCTACGTTTTCGAAATTCTCCAGTATTTAAGTAAGCAATGCAACCTGAAAACACAACCTTATTTGAAAATAGCTGAAGGGGGTGCCGGTTATGGGAATCGTACCACTTTTTAAAGGAAGACCATGCTCAAACATCTTAAAGACAAGAAATTTATCAAACACTGGTTTTTAGAATAACATAAATTTTAATTCTAAAAACAAAGTATAAGTTTCAACTTATTAAATAATTATAATAATAACGGTTATCTAGCTTCAAAAATTATTATATTGAGCACAATTCAGTTGAGCAGAAGAGTCAGATCTTCATCCAAGACTTTACTTCTTGTGTCCACCACACATATCAAGAGTGCTGTAGACAGAAGGTTCGGGGTTGCCAGACTGAGAATGGTTTGCCAACTGCTGTTACATTGGCTGTGACACTTCAGTGCTTCCGAAGAGACATTCTAAACACTAAACACTGACTAACACCACTTTAAACATTGTTAAATTTTAATTCAATTCAGAGACACTGTTAGCAACTTTTGTCATGCTGGCTGAATTAAACTGGGAAGTGTAGATTATGAGGATTTTGTAGATAAATAATGCACATCATATCATAGTCAAATTGTTTGCTGTTTATTATAACACACAAGCAAACAGTTTTGACATTGAGACAATGCTTAGCAATATCCTTATGTGCAGAAGAACTTGTTACAACAATAATAGACATGTAACTGGAGGAAAGATACAAGCATCAAAACCCTGCAGAACAAAGAAGACATTTTCTCAAGAACTTGATAAGTTCCTATATATCACTTTAAATAAAAAGGTAATAACTGCTCACATTGGCCAACTCTGACATTTACACATATTTCACTATTATAGATATTATTTACCAGACCACTAATATAAAGTGAGTTATCTTAAACTCTGTCACAGCAACATTTACAAGCATATACAAGTACCTTCAAAACTGTTTTAAGAGCATCAACTTTTTTGCCAATAAAAAGAATAAATACGTCCAACAACAAAGACTGATTTTGGGCAAGACTAATTAAAATAGTATCTCATCGATTTTAACAGTTTCTTCATACAGGCCTCCACATATATCGCCCTAATAAAACATATCTACTTCAAGATTATCAGTATGAAGAGATTTATTACAAACTTTACCATAGCAATGTTTACAGACAGATACAATGTAGCTCATATTTAAAACATGAACAATTTTTAGAAGAGCATGGCCTTTTTTAATAATTCCCCATTTACAACTTATGCAATAATAATTAGGCTATCTGGGCTATCAGGTGCTGCCTCTATATCAGTATTAATGAGACACAACTTAAAATCTATTTTTCCCCAGCTCCATCTATCATTGTCTAAGAAATACTTCAATTTCATTTCCTGAAAATGAGTTCTCACAACATGCAAACAGGCTGCATTTTCAGTTGAGGTAGCTTTCCAGGAATAATTTTGAACTACTTAATCCACACAATAGAAAATTTTTCCAGTCAAATATAAACTTAGATCTTAAATTCTTTTTATTGGAGCTAGATCAGCTAGCTGCTAGAACTAAAACTAACAAGGCTGGGGCTGATTATTTTTCTTTGCTTTGTTATTTACTTATGTATACAAACATCCACATTTATAGAGTTAAACTGTCAATTAAAATTGTATCTCCAATTACAATTGCAGAATTCAATAGAGAAGTTTTCCCACTTTGTTTCAATATTTAGATTATTTTTAGTTTTTCTTCAGTAGCAGATTTACACACAACGCACTCCATTGCGATATTAGTTACATTTTGATTAAAAAATGTGCTAACTACAATACAAACTAACCATAACCAAACTTAGCAGATGTAATAACACGAATAAAAGAAAATAAAAAAATACCAGAATGACAGACAAAAGACTGACTGAAGAGAAAACTATGTACAATGCTATACAAACTATACAATTATACAACTATATAAATGAATAAGAATTAAAAAAAAACGCTAAAAATCTAAAATCGTCCAAATCAAAATCTAAGGCTTAAATAAAACGTTAAGATATTGAAGAGAAATCGAATTCAAACGCGATAAAACCGGCAATGCAAAATGAATACAAATACAACGCAAATTTAGCATAGAAAACGAGACTTTATTGAATTCTTATTGGCTGAGCGAGTAAATATGTTACTGCGCGTAACGCGACATTGTCTTACTTAATGAGACAAAAGAGTATGCCTAAAATCATTAATAACTAGAGTACCATAACTGCTCATTCGTGGTATCTTCATACAGACATTCTACACCATATTCTCTATTGAATGGTATAAAAATTGGCTTGTCTATTAAAATTTCCCATGTTGCCTTTGAAAAACTGCTAGATCTACCAGTCTAATTGGACACTATTGGTGAATGAAGGGTCCATAGATTATGTCATTACAATTTTTGATGAACTTATTTGCTACTAGAATCTATATTATCAATATATTTTTGGCAGTATCCTGAGTTATTTATAGCAATATAAATAAATTTTGTTATGATGTCCAGAATAGGACGATATTCATAGTTTCATCTCGAAAACATGCTGAAAAGTAGGAAAAATGAAGCTAAAGAAAGCATATAAAACTACAAAATATCGATCTAATTATTAGATCGATATTTTGTAGTTTTATATGCTATTAGATTCTAATAGGACAAAAACACTAAAAATGTTTTCCAATAAACTCTTTTTCTGAACTAATTCGAGTCAAACAGCTTTAGTTCTAGATGTTAGGTTGGGTGCTTGCTGGGGGTATAATGGTAAAGCATTCACCTGTATACCTAAGAGTCTGCCGTTCGCATTCCTCCGTCGTCACCAACATCGGCAAGGGTTGTGGGGGTATGCCTATCGCTGGCTGTTCTATGAAATGGGCACACGACTGAGATAAGTGATTTGTGACCTAGAGGCCAAGGAACTAAGCCCACATTAAGCAAGTCAAACTGAACCTTCTGGGAAAATTTACTTACTCAATTTTACTCAATAGGCTGTACTAGAATTTTTATTGAGTAATGTATAGTCCTATAAACCAAGTATTTTAGACTAATATGGCAGTGTGTGGAAAATACCAAATTACTTGCTGTTGTACATCATAATTTAATCCCTTTAACTTTTACCTCCTTTCATATAGGTTCATAATTAGCTAGGTGGAGTTATTTTCTATTGACAATATATGCTGTATATAAATATATATGCTGTGCCAATTAAGAGAACTTCACATACAGTTAAACAATCCATATTATTCTTTTCTGTTCTTTGAGATTTGGCCCAAATAAGCGCTAGCCCAATTAAGCGGGATCGACTGTATATATATATATATATAGGTATTTGTATATATTTATATGTATTTGTATATATTTATATGTATATTTATATTTATATATATATATATATATATATATATATATATATATATATCTTTGTGTATATTTATTTAAATTAATATCACTTAGGAGTATTGTTCTAAATATCTGTTTCCTATTTTAAGAACCTAAAGTTTCAAATTGTTTTATTTTCACATATTGTATTACTGTTGTAATTCTTTTGTCTATACCAGATAAAATGCAGATCTTTGCAAAGAACCTGACTGGCAAGACCATCACACTCGAAGTCGAGCCAAGTGATTCTATCGAAAATGTTAAAGCTAAAATTCAAGACAAAGAAGGCATTCCTCCAGATCAGCAGAGGCTCATCTTTGCCGGCAAGCAGCTCGAAGACGGTAGAACACTGAGCGACTACAACATTCAGAAAGAGTCTACCCTTCATCTGGTTCTCAGACTGAGAGGTGGTATGCAGATTTTTGTAAAAACCCTGACTGGCAAGACCATCACACTCGAAGTCGAGCCAAGTGATTCTATCGAAAATGTTAAAGCTAAAATTCAAGACAAAGAAGGCATTCCTCCAGATCAGCAGAGGCTCATCTTTGCCGGCAAGCAGCTCGAAGACGGTAGAACACTGAGCGACTACAACATTCAGAAAGAGTCTACCCTTCATCTGGTTCTCAGACTGAGAGGTGGTATGCAGATTTTTGTAAAAACCCTGACTGGCAAGACCATCACACTCGAAGTCGAGCCAAGTGATTCTATCGAAAATGTTAAAGCTAAAATTCAAGACAAAGAAGGCATTCCTCCAGATCAGCAGAGGCTCATCTTTGCCGGCAAGCAGCTCGAAGACGGTAGAACACTGAGCGACTACAACATTCAGAAAGAGTCTACCCTTCATCTGGTTCTCAGACTGAGAGGTGGTATGCAGATTTTTGTAAAAACCCTGACTGGCAAGACCATCACACTCGAAGTCGAGCCAAGTGATTCTATCGAAAATGTTAAAGCTAAAATTCAAGACAAAGAAGGCATTCCTCCAGATCAGCAGAGGCTCATCTTTGCCGGCAAGCAGCTCGAAGACGGTAGAACACTGAGCGACTACAACATTCAGAAAGAGTCTACCCTTCATCTGGTTCTCAGACTGAGAGGTGGTATGCAGATTTTTGTAAAAACCCTGACTGGCAAGACCATCACACTCGAAGTCGAGCCAAGTGATTCTATCGAAAATGTTAAAGCTAAAATTCAAGACAAAGAAGGCATTCCTCCAGATCAGCAGAGGCTCATCTTTGCCGGCAAGCAGCTCGAAGACGGTAGAACACTGAGCGACTACAACATTCAGAAAGAGTCTACCCTTCATCTGGTTCTCAGACTGAGAGGTGGTATGCAGATTTTTGTAAAAACCCTGACTGGCAAGACCATCACACTCGAAGTCGAGCCAAGTGATTCTATCGAAAATGTTAAAGCTAAAATTCAAGACAAAGAAGGCATTCCTCCAGATCAGCAGAGGCTCATCTTTGCCGGCAAGCAGCTCGAAGACGGTAGAACACTGAGCGACTACAACATTCAGAAAGAGTCTACCCTTCATCTGGTTCTCAGACTGAGAGGTGGTATGCAGATTTTTGTAAAAACCCTGACTGGCAAGACCATCACACTCGAAGTCGAGCCAAGTGATTCTATCGAAAATGTTAAAGCTAAAATTCAAGACAAAGAAGGCATTCCTCCAGATCAGCAGAGGCTCATCTTTGCCGGCAAGCAGCTCGAAGACGGTAGAACACTGAGCGACTACAACATTCAGAAAGAGTCTACCCTTCATCTGGTTCTCAGACTGAGAGGTGGTATGCAGATTTTTGTAAAAACCCTGACTGGCAAGACCATCACACTCGAAGTCGAGCCAAGTGATTCTATCGAAAATGTTAAAGCTAAAATTCAAGACAAAGAAGGCATTCCTCCAGATCAGCAGAGGCTCATCTTTGCCGGCAAGCAGCTCGAAGACGGTAGAACACTGAGCGACTACAACATTCAGAAAGAGTCTACCCTTCATCTGGTTCTCAGACTGAGAGGTGGTATGCAGATTTTTGTAAAAACCCTGACTGGCAAGACCATCACACTCGAAGTCGAGCCAAGTGATTCTATCGAAAATGTTAAAGCTAAAATTCAAGACAAAGAAGGCATTCCTCCAGATCAGCAGAGGCTCATCTTTGCCGGCAAGCAGCTCGAAGACGGTAGAACACTGAGCGACTACAACATTCAGAAAGAGTCTACCCTTCATCTGGTTCTCAGACTGAGAGGTGGTATGCAGATTTTTGTAAAAACCCTGACTGGCAAGACCATCACACTCGAAGTCGAGCCAAGTGATTCTATCGAAAATGTTAAAGCTAAAATTCAAGACAAAGAAGGCATTCCTCCAGATCAGCAGAGGCTCATCTTTGCCGGCAAGCAGCTCGAAGACGGTAGAACACTGAGCGACTACAACATTCAGAAAGAGTCTACCCTTCATCTGGTTCTCAGACTGAGAGGTGGTATGCAGATTTTTGTAAAAACCCTGACTGGCAAGACCATCACACTCGAAGTCGAGCCAAGTGATTCTATCGAAAATGTTAAAGCTAAAATTCAAGACAAAGAAGGCATTCCTCCAGATCAGCAGAGGCTCATCTTTGCCGGCAAGCAGCTCGAAGACGGTAGAACACTGAGCGACTACAACATTCAGAAAGAGTCTACCCTTCATCTGGTTCTCAGACTGAGAGGTGGTATGCAGATTTTTGTAAAAACCCTGACTGGCAAGACCATCACACTCGAAGTCGAGCCAAGTGATTCTATCGAAAATGTTAAAGCTAAAATTCAAGACAAAGAAGGCATTCCTCCAGATCAGCAGAGGCTCATCTTTGCCGGCAAGCAGCTCGAAGACGGTAGAACACTGAGCGACTACAACATTCAGAAAGAGTCTACCCTTCATCTGGTTCTCAGACTGAGAGGTGGTATGCAGATTTTTGTAAAAACCCTGACTGGCAAGACCATCACACTCGAAGTCGAGCCAAGTGATTCTATCGAAAATGTTAAAGCTAAAATTCAAGACAAAGAAGGCATTCCTCCAGATCAGCAGAGGCTCATCTTTGCCGGCAAGCAGCTCGAAGACGGTAGAACACTGAGCGACTACAACATTCAGAAAGAGTCTACCCTTCATCTGGTTCTCAGACTGAGAGGTGGTATGCAGATTTTTGTAAAAACCCTGACTGGCAAGACCATCACACTCGAAGTCGAGCCAAGTGATTCTATCGAAAATGTTAAAGCTAAAATTCAAGACAAAGAAGGCATTCCTCCAGATCAGCAGAGGCTCATCTTTGCCGGCAAGCAGCTCGAAGACGGTAGAACACTGAGCGACTACAACATTCAGAAAGAGTCTACCCTTCATCTGGTTCTCAGACTGAGAGGTGGTATGCAGATTTTTGTAAAAACCCTGACTGGCAAGACCATCACACTCGAAGTCGAGCCAAGTGATTCTATCGAAAATGTTAAAGCTAAAATTCAAGACAAAGAAGGCATTCCTCCAGATCAGCAGAGGCTCATCTTTGCCGGCAAGCAGCTCGAAGACGGTAGAACACTGAGCGACTACAACATTCAGAAAGAGTCTACCCTTCATCTGGTTCTCAGACTGAGAGGTGGTATGCAGATTTTTGTAAAAACCCTGACTGGCAAGACCATCACACTCGAAGTCGAGCCAAGTGATTCTATCGAAAATGTTAAAGCTAAAATTCAAGACAAAGAAGGCATTCCTCCAGATCAGCAGAGGCTCATCTTTGCCGGCAAGCAGCTCGAAGACGGTAGAACACTGAGCGACTACAACATTCAGAAAGAGTCTACCCTTCATCTGGTTCTCAGACTGAGAGGTGGTATGCAGATTTTTGTAAAAACCCTGACTGGCAAGACCATCACACTCGAAGTCGAGCCAAGTGATTCTATCGAAAATGTTAAAGCTAAAATTCAAGACAAAGAAGGCATTCCTCCAGATCAGCAGAGGCTCATCTTTGCCGGCAAGCAGCTCGAAGACGGTAGAACACTGAGCGACTACAACATTCAGAAAGAGTCTACCCTTCATCTGGTTCTCAGACTGAGAGGTGGTATGCAGATTTTTGTAAAAACCCTGACTGGCAAGACCATCACACTCGAAGTCGAGCCAAGTGATTCTATCGAAAATGTTAAAGCTAAAATTCAAGACAAAGAAGGCATTCCTCCAGATCAGCAGAGGCTCATCTTTGCCGGCAAGCAGCTCGAAGACGGTAGAACACTGAGCGACTACAACATTCAGAAAGAGTCTACCCTTCATCTGGTTCTCAGACTGAGAGGTGGTATGCAGATTTTTGTAAAAACCCTGACTGGCAAGACCATCACACTCGAAGTCGAGCCAAGTGATTCTATCGAAAATGTTAAAGCTAAAATTCAAGACAAAGAAGGCATTCCTCCAGATCAGCAGAGGCTCATCTTTGCCGGCAAGCAGCTCGAAGACGGTAGAACACTGAGCGACTACAACATTCAGAAAGAGTCTACCCTTCATCTGGTTCTCAGACTGAGAGGTGGTATGCAGATTTTTGTAAAAACCCTGACTGGCAAGACCATCACACTCGAAGTCGAGCCAAGTGATTCTATCGAAAATGTTAAAGCTAAAATTCAAGACAAAGAAGGCATTCCTCCAGATCAGCAGAGGCTCATCTTTGCCGGCAAGCAGCTCGAAGACGGTAGAACACTGAGCGACTACAACATTCAGAAAGAGTCTACCCTTCATCTGGTTCTCAGACTGAGAGGTGGTATGCAGATTTTTGTAAAAACCCTGACTGGCAAGACCATCACACTCGAAGTCGAGCCAAGTGATTCTATCGAAAATGTTAAAGCTAAAATTCAAGACAAAGAAGGCATTCCTCCAGATCAGCAGAGGCTCATCTTTGCCGGCAAGCAGCTCGAAGACGGTAGAACACTGAGCGACTACAACATTCAGAAAGAGTCTACCCTTCATCTGGTTCTCAGACTGAGAGGTGGTATGCAGATTTTTGTAAAAACCCTGACTGGCAAGACCATCACACTCGAAGTCGAGCCAAGTGATTCTATCGAAAATGTTAAAGCTAAAATTCAAGACAAAGAAGGCATTCCTCCAGATCAGCAGAGGCTCATCTTTGCCGGCAAGCAGCTCGAAGACGGTAGAACACTGAGCGACTACAACATTCAGAAAGAGTCTACCCTTCATCTGGTTCTCAGACTGAGAGGTGGTATGCAGATTTTTGTAAAAACCCTGACTGGCAAGACCATCACACTCGAAGTCGAGCCAAGTGATTCTATCGAAAATGTTAAAGCTAAAATTCAAGACAAAGAAGGCATTCCTCCAGATCAGCAGAGGCTCATCTTTGCCGGCAAGCAGCTCGAAGACGGTAGAACACTGAGCGACTACAACATTCAGAAAGAGTCTACCCTTCATCTGGTTCTCAGACTGAGAGGTGGTATGCAGATTTTTGTAAAAACCCTGACTGGCAAGACCATCACACTCGAAGTCGAGCCAAGTGATTCTATCGAAAATGTTAAAGCTAAAATTCAAGACAAAGAAGGCATTCCTCCAGATCAGCAGAGGCTCATCTTTGCCGGCAAGCAGCTCGAAGACGGTAGAACACTGAGCGACTACAACATTCAGAAAGAGTCTACCCTTCATCTGGTTCTCAGACTGAGAGGTGGTATGCAGATTTTTGTAAAAACCCTGACTGGCAAGACCATCACACTCGAAGTCGAGCCAAGTGATTCTATCGAAAATGTTAAAGCTAAAATTCAAGACAAAGAAGGCATTCCTCCAGATCAGCAGAGGCTCATCTTTGCCGGCAAGCAGCTCGAAGACGGTAGAACACTGAGCGACTACAACATTCAGAAAGAGTCTACCCTTCATCTGGTTCTCAGACTGAGAGGTGGTATGCAGATTTTTGTAAAAACCCTGACTGGCAAGACCATCACACTCGAAGTCGAGCCAAGTGATTCTATCGAAAATGTTAAAGCTAAAATTCAAGACAAAGAAGGCATTCCTCCAGATCAGCAGAGGCTCATCTTTGCCGGCAAGCAGCTCGAAGACGGTAGAACACTGAGCGACTACAACATTCAGAAAGAGTCTACCCTTCATCTGGTTCTCAGACTGAGAGGTGGTATGCAGATTTTTGTAAAAACCCTGACTGGCAAGACCATCACACTCGAAGTCGAGCCAAGTGATTCTATCGAAAATGTTAAAGCTAAAATTCAAGACAAAGAAGGCATTCCTCCAGATCAGCAGAGGCTCATCTTTGCCGGCAAGCAGCTCGAAGACGGTAGAACACTGAGCGACTACAACATTCAGAAAGAGTCTACCCTTCATCTGGTTCTCAGACTGAGAGGTGGTATGCAGATTTTTGTAAAAACCCTGACTGGCAAGACCATCACACTCGAAGTCGAGCCAAGTGATTCTATCGAAAATGTTAAAGCTAAAATTCAAGACAAAGAAGGCATTCCTCCAGATCAGCAGAGGCTCATCTTTGCCGGCAAGCAGCTCGAAGACGGTAGAACACTGAGCGACTACAACATTCAGAAAGAGTCTACCCTTCATCTGGTTCTCAGACTGAGAGGTGGTATGCAGATTTTTGTAAAAACCCTGACTGGCAAGACCATCACACTCGAAGTCGAGCCAAGTGATTCTATCGAAAATGTTAAAGCTAAAATTCAAGACAAAGAAGGCATTCCTCCAGATCAGCAGAGGCTCATCTTTGCCGGCAAGCAGCTCGAAGACGGTAGAACACTGAGCGACTACAACATTCAGAAAGAGTCTACCCTTCATCTGGTTCTCAGACTGAGAGGTGGTATGCAGATTTTTGTAAAAACCCTGACTGGCAAGACCATCACACTCGAAGTCGAGCCAAGTGATTCTATCGAAAATGTTAAAGCTAAAATTCAAGACAAAGAAGGCATTCCTCCAGATCAGCAGAGGCTCATCTTTGCCGGCAAGCAGCTCGAAGACGGTAGAACACTGAGCGACTACAACATTCAGAAAGAGTCTACCCTTCATCTGGTTCTCAGACTGAGAGGTGGTATGCAGTAAAAGAACATCTATGTTTTTGCAAGGACATAGTTTTTTTTTAGTTTCAATCACTTCTTTATTTTTCAGACATTTTTTTTCAACATGTTTCAGTGCAGTCTGCTTATTTCCAAATAAAAACTCACTTCAAAATTATTGTTTTTCTTTATGTTCTAGTTATTTTGCTTTTAAATAGATAAATAGTGAGGTTAAGGTATTGATGTTTTGAGTTCAGTTTTTAATATGTTTATACTTGAGCAAATTAAGTAAAGTGGTGTAAGAACCATAAAAACAAAAAAAATCCTTTGTATTTTATAAATCCGCAGCTACAAATCTGTTTATAGTTGGTTTTCCTATATTAACAAAAATTGGTGCGACTTCTAGCTAATATAAAGATATTTCATTATTTAAGCATAACCTAGCGATCGTCATTGAATCAATTTCTCTAGAACTGCAGCATGAAATATTTTTTTCTAACCACCCAATTGTTCTGGAAGCTCAATAGAACGCAATGTATTTCACGACAAATATAAACACAAAAATTCAGCTCAATTCGATAAATGTACTTATATTTTTTGAAGTATACTTTCCGTTCTGAAGATAAAAGCGTTGAGCGTTAGTAGAATATCTATTGGTATCTATACTCTGATCTATTAAAACCCAGTATAATGCTTATGAAAGTTTTTAATTAAATGATTTTATTTAACTTCACTTTCTCTCTGTTTGTTTGTTTGTCCGTGGTGGTCAAATCGTAGAAACAAAAATTCACCCACTTTTTGACCACCTAGATCTCTAAAACTTTCAAGAAAGCTTTATTCTGAATGACAATACATGAATTTAATGTTTCAGACATGAATTAGGCCTTAAATCAATTAAAATTAATTCCTCCCATCTAGCGACTGTAATAAGTCGCCAGAGGTCCAAAATAATAAAACAGTACGGATGTTTATTTATAAGTCGCCAGAGGTCTAAAACAATTAACAAGATTGAGCGTAATGGTTGTTTTAGATTCAAAAATTTTAGATCGTTGACTCAGATAAAGAGGCAAACAAAAGCATTTTTCTAAAATTATTTTTTATCTTTACTTGTTGTGTTTATCTTTTTATCGAATGATAAATGCTGTCAAGTAGCTATTTTTTATTGAGAAAAAAGTATATTTTTCACTGGACCTACTGTGAAAGTTTAGAAAACTTTTGGGAAGTATATATTTTTATCATTTGTTTTCTGGTTAAAAAGCGACGTTTTTACACACTTTTACTTAACTTGACTTACTGTCGATCTGTAGTCAAAATTTGCAATTGATTTTAAACTAACTTCCCGACGAGCTAGAGACTTAAAAATTTAAACATACCTCCAAACTGATTAACAATGCATTTTATTAAATTTTCGGATCGATTGGACAAAATTTAATGAAATAATTATGTGTGATATTTTCGTCGAACTATTTATTGTCTATGCTAATATACTCGTTGTTATGTAACAGAATGTGGCCTACACAATCAATTATTTAAAAGTGTGTTTTTTGATTCACTTGTTATGTTTCGAGAAATATAGAATAATTGTTTTTTTAGAGCAAATCGTATGAAAACAAAACTTTATCAACATACATAATTTTCTTTGTAAGTATGTATGTATGTATGTTAGCAATAACGCATAGCATGGTGGTCAGCAGTTGACACAATTAGTGCGTATAGACGTGTAATAAAAATTTTACACTGTCTGTCTTAAAGATTCAACACGTTTTTACTTAAGCTTATTATGTAAGAGGTTATCCGATTATATCAAACAATAAGCGGGATTTTGTGGTAAAAAGAAGTCAAGGCATAAAATGTAGTGAATTTAATTTGGTTTGACCTAAAGTATTATTGAGCAGGTAGAGCAACCACATTGTCTATTTGCCACATTTAATCATTTACAGCAATTTAGATCCTGACTTGATTTTACTTCCTATAGTAATGATAGAAATGGAAAACGTTTTTTTATTTAATATCTGACAGTTTGAAAAAAAATACCGTAATTTTTCTATATTCTATTTACTGAAATTTTATCCACGTTAAACATTAACATTAGTTTTTTTTTAAAAACCAATGTTATAATTATTTAAACATTAATTAGCATAAGTTTGCCAGGTTGTTCGTGCCTGGCGGCCAAGTTTCAATTTTATATTTTTTTCAAATGAGCCCTGATTATTGCGTTGTCACGAATATTTTAGTTGGTTTAGTAAAGAACAAACCTTTAGCCTACAGAAAAACAGAAAGAAGTTTCCAGCTAATGGAAAGCATGTAAAAAATTAAACTTTATATTTTTTGGTAAAAACTTCCTAAAGAAGGGCTGCGTTCCCGGGGCCTCCCTTCTAGATCCGCCACTGTAAGCTTTCTATTATAATATCAACTTATATAAAATAAAAACAAGACGAAAAAAAATATATCAAACTGAGAGACATCAGCAAAATGGATTATCTCGTCATCAAGTCACACGTGAAACCAATGTGAATCGGGTCTGGGAAAATCATTTTAATTAGGGATGTCACGGGTACGACTTTTTGACTTTTTTGGGTTCTTGAATTTTGAACTTTCGGGTTCGGGCTTGAGACTTTCCAAAAACCGGGTTCGGGTTTTCAATTTTTCAAAGATCGGATTCGGGTTTTCGACTTTCAAAATTTCGGGTTCGGGTCAGGTTAAGTTTGGTTAATACGATTTACATATTTTTATAAATACGTCTGGGAGTGAATTTTAGGCAATATATTATTTAGAATTGGTTTAATGGATTGAGCGAAATAATTGGGAAGTTCTGTGATCACAATAATAAACAACATATGAAATGCAGTACATATTTATGTTGTTTAGTCTTGGTTGGAGTTTAAATTTGGAGAAGGCTATTCTGATAACAGGGAGTTCTTGTTATATGATTTTTTTTATTATAGTTTATAGTCCTTTACACCAAGTGTTTTAAGACTGAAATAGCTGTATGTAGGAAGCACCTAAGTACTTCCTGTCGTGGATCATAGTTTGATCTTTTTAACTTTTCCTTCCTCCTTTCTCCAGGCTTGGGACTGGCCAGCAAATGCAAGGCGGAGTTCTTGTTATATGAAACTAATCTAGGGTTATATTTAGGTTTCTAGATAAGTTATTATGTAAGAAATTACAAAATTTAAATTCACGGATTAGTACTTTCGCAAATCAGCTCCGCCGGCTAATCTGGCGACTTAGTGATCTAGCTCATACAGGTAGGAATAAAATGGCCTATAAGCGTAATATGTTAAACAAAAGTAATTTTACAAAATTTGTATAGTTCACGTTTTAATTATTCCGTATAATAAATGGATATATCAAAATACATTCAAATTATAGATTGTTGAGACACAGCTATGTTAAGCAAAAATGTACTTGTCTGAAATCGGTTCCTAATGTCATTTAATACTGATAAACTTATCTACTTTTAAAAACATTGTGTTCGCCTTGCAATTTACTCTAACATTCAAGTTGAAGTTCGGGTTTTAATTTTTGAAAATTTCGGGTTTGGGTTTTGATTTTGTAAAAGTTCGGGTTCGGGTTTCAATTTTTCAAAATTTTGGGTTCGGGTTTTAATTTGTCACACTTTCGGGTTCGGGTATCAAAAAAAAGACCGGGTAGTACCGAACTTCGGGGTCGGGTCGGGTACCCGTGACATCCCTAATTTTAATTATTAGTTGATGAACTGCAGTTTGTTGTTTATATTATAAAAGATTTTATTATAAATCTAGTACAAAGTGAGAGTTTACTAAAAAAAAACTTATTTCATTTCGCAAGTTCAGCCTAATTGGGAACCAGCTCTATTACAAAAATACTTTTTTTATATAAACCACGCTCTTATAAATTTTTTGGAGGGGACTTTTAAAATTTTCTTAAACTTCCTCCATATTTATTTTATAAAAATATTTTTTTGGAAAACTCCTCGGTGTCCATCTCCCCCCATGCCCGTCCCATATGACGCCCTTGAATTTGTGTATTGTTTTCAAGAGTACGTTTAGGTTTGAAATTTGAAGTCAAGATCAATGGGAAGTGGTCGAAAAATCAATTATTACAAGATTTTCACTTCACAAACATCAGGCGAAGCTAATAGAAGCGTGGTAAAAAATTAGTAGAAATCCACAACTAAGCTATTTTAAATAAACCAATTTTATGTCACATTTTCGGTGGGCTACTTAGATTAATGATGAATGATTATTTGTTGTATGAAATTGAGAAGAGACTTTCAAAATTGTTTGTGTCTTACATTGCATATCTCTTTGTTAGTGTTATTTTTTTTTATAACTTCGGTGACATCTTCAAAATATTATTCAAACTCAAAGAAGCAAGTAAATCGGCGTAGAAAAGTCTGCTTAACTTCATCACCACGATAATAAATTTAAATTGTCGTTTTTTCAGATGCTGCGTCCTGTTTTAACCGTGTGAAATGTAATGCGAAGTTATGTAGCGTCTTTTTAAAGCAGAGACTGTCACGGAAACGCTTATCAGATGTTCTACATGCTAGTACATACATGCTGTTTTATTTGATTCGGAGTAAAAAAAAACTCCAAACCCCTAAGAAGCAAATAATTGGCAGCTGAGTTGTTTTCATTTCTGTGGAGATCATAATTATTGAGAATTACAAAGGTCGCATCTTGACATGAATTAAAAGTTACTGTGCAAATAAGATCGTCTATCGCCTTCTCCTCAAACATCAAAGTGCGCGGTCATCTGCTAGCAATCAAATGTAACAAAACTCGATCTATTTATGTAATCTTTGCAAAACACCAGGTCGTTTTAGTATCTGCTCTCGATTAAGGTTCGTGAAGCTACCACCAAGGTCTCTTGTTTTGATATTTGTATTATACAAAATTTAATAAATAGATACTCTTCTCATTTCCTAGACTGACACGGATTAAAACTATTAAAAAATGGAACTTCACGATAATGGATTTCTCAGCAGCCATACGTTGATGTCAAACAGTGTAGAAGCTGATCCTCCGATAGATTCAAAAAGACGAAGAAACTCATCTAAATCAAATCCAAAGATTGAGATTGAAGTTATGCCGGAGCCCGTACATTTGAAAAGACAATTGGGAGTGGCTTACGGAGTGGCCATAATCATCGGACTTACGATTGGTACTGGTATATACATATCCCCACGTGGGGTGCTACTTCATGCCGGCTCGCCAGGTCTTACCCTTATCATGTGGATGGCGGGGGGTGTATATGCTATGATAGGATCTCTGGTTTATGCCGAAATCGGCCTCCAAATTCCGGTAGCCGGCGAAAGATATACCTACCTAAGCCGATTATATAGTCCATTTTTTGGCTTTATTTTCATTTGGCAATACCTTTTCTTGATGCGACCTGGAAGCAATGCCTTGAAGTTGACTATATTTGCTCGATATCTTCTCAAACCGCTCTTCCCTAGCTGCGGAGTTCCTAATTTGGCTGTTCTATTATTAGCTTCTGCGGCTCTTAGTAAGTGGCTTTATTTTAATTTCATATAATAATGTTGTGTAATATCATATAATATTAAGATTGTTTAACGTCCTCTTCTCAATTTGGACATTTAATTTTTTTATTATTTATTGTTCGCGAACGGAGGACATATACCACTTACCCGCTCGGTGAACAAAACATCAGACAGATGATACATATAGAGGGTGGGGAGAAAAACAGAAAATTTGCATAACCGAAATATGATCAACAACAAAAAATTGAGCTTCACGACATAAACACCTCAATAACATAAACGGTGCAAGGAATTGACACATGGTGATAATAGCAGAATGATTTATACAACATTGTAACTGTCATTTATATGAAAAGAAAAGCGATAGGTCATGGAGACGAATTAGGCACGAAAATCGGCTGTAAGTTGTAAAAGAAATAATTTCTGAGGGTTAAGAGTTCCAAGTTTAACAACGCGGTTTGTAAAAAAAGAATTTAGACAAATCAGATGAACTTAATTGAAAGCGTAGTTTGAGGTGATGGCCTCTGGCAGATTTATAGTTAAAAGCGAGCAAGTGGCTTTTCAAATCAGTGGATACTTGTTTGACAATCCTGTAACATAAGCAAGGATCGGCAATAAGCCTACAGTGTTTGAGAGACTGGATATTAAGTCCTTTCAAGCGGTCGCAGTATTCAAGATGTCTGACTGAAGGAATGGCCTTTGTAAATCACTTTTGTACTCTTTCAACCTAGTCAATTAAGTACTTTTGATAAGGGCTCCATAATTGAGAACAATATTTCAAAAGTGGTCTAGTGTAAACACAAAATGCTTTGATTAAGAGATCCTTGTCACGAGAGACAAAAAATTTGAGAGTTAGTCGAGAACGAACTGATGCTTTATGGGTGATGCTATTGATGTGAGATCTGAAGTTGAGCTCAGAGTCTACATTAACGCCTAGATCTTTTACTTGGTAGAGGAATTAGAAAGGTACGTTGTCTATAAAATATTGTGAATGACTATGCTTTTGCATGGAAACCTTGATAGGGCATACAAAACATTTGTCTGTGGCCATGTTGAGTCGCCATAACTTGCTTCAAGTAAGTAGTTAGTGCACTGATCCTATTTTGGAGATCCGTGCCCGCTAGCCTAGAAGATTGGTATAGTTTGATGTCGTTAGCAAATAGCTTAATGGTTGCATCATTTGGAGGAATAAAATCGACAACATCATTGAAGTTTATAAGAAATAAGGTTGGACTAAGGACGCTTCCCTGCGGAACCCCACTCGTAACAACAACTGATTCGGAAAGTACTCTGTTGATCTGAACGTATTGTTTTCTTTCATTAAGAAAGTTGGTGGGCCAATTAAACAAGCTGCCTGTTATGTTGTAGGATTTAAGCTTTTCGATCAGCTTGACATGCGAAACGGAATCGAACGCCTTTTGGAAGTCAAAGTAAAGAATTTCAGTATTATGTTGATTTGTTAGAGCAGATTTGTTAGTTGCATAATGTATATGCATTCCAGTAAGTTTGTGCAAATTGATTTGTACTGTCTGAGTAGTTTGAAGCAATGTTGGTATAAGTTTATAAGGTTTTATGAGCTTAGATAGTGCAGGATTTCTTTATTAATGATCTTCTCCGTGACTCGGCAATAAGTACAAGTTAGAGAAATCGGTCTGTAATTGGAGGGATAAGATGTTGGGCCCTTTTTGTTAATGGGAGCAACGTTTGTTGTTTTCCATGCTGCTGGCAAAACTATTGTCTTGAGAGAGAAGTCGAAGATATGGCAGATTGGAGCTGATAAAATAGATGAGCAACGCTTGAGGTAAATGTTAGGTATGAGATCTGGGCCTCTTTAGCTTGAACCGTCCAATTGCTGCAAGATCCGATAAACCAGCACAGGAGTAATCAAGACATTTTCGAGGATTGTAGATGAACGAGTGGGAAGATATAGTATTAAAAATATCATTTTAGAGTAATAAGGTATTGTTGCAGTTGTGGGGTGTAACACTGTGATAGCAGGAGAAAGAGATAATTATGAGATAGACTCTGTATGAAATTAATCACTTCTACTATTTACAAGAGCGATTTAAAAAAATATATTTGGGTTTTGTATGCCAGGTATCCTGTCGTGGATCATAATTTGGCTTTTTTTCTTTTTTTACACACTTTTACTTAACTTGATTTTTCTGTCTATCTGTCTGTCGTCAAATTTTGCAATCGATTTTAAACTAACTTCCCGATGAGCTAGAGACTTAAAAATTTAAAAATACCTCCGAACTGATTAACAATGCATTCTATTTTGTCGAACTATTTATTGTCTATGAGTCTATGCTAATATGCTCGTTGTTTATGTATATTGTATAGTGTAAAAATATAAAAGTGTGATTTAAAAAAAAACTTTGTTTTTTACTTCACTTGTTCTCTATTCAGGCTTGAGACTAGCTCGCAAAAGCTAGGTGAAGTTAATGAGCGATATAACGCTTTTCACTGCTTCTGGCTGCGATCTGTTTTTTTTAATTAACAAAATACTTTTGTTAAGTTATTTATCATCTTATTAAAGAATTATATTACATTTAAAACTTGAATTAGAAAAAGCAGCCAGTAAACTTTTAAAAGCTGTTACTTTCAATTTTTTAAAGAACCCACCAAGTATTACATACAAATACAGGAAACAAAGTACTTTGCGCTTTTGTTTAAAGGATTTGTTTGCTAAACAAATTATTGTTGTACATTATTTGTTTTACTTGTTTGGCTTTTTAAAATTCTAAGTTTATTTTTTTCAAATTTGTTTATAATCTTATGAGCAATATTTTTCAGTCCTGATGAGCACCATAAACTGTCTCAGCGTCAAAGTTGCCGCAAGAGGTCAAACCATTATGACCTCAACCACAGTCCTGACGCTAACGGCATTATCTATCATTGGCATTTACAATATCGCGACAGGTATTTTATTGCTTAATTTATTTTTAAATTCCTTATATTACCTTCACCGCCGGTCGTGCTTGCTTGAATGTTTGCAAGCCTTGAAAGTGAAAATTAACGAACTTCCCGTCATTTAATCAAGCTGAAATATTAAGTATAGGCTCATTCCTTATGACAATGCTTTCTATTAAAGTTTGAAAAATTTTTGAAAAAATTGTTTTTTTTAATTAAAAATAATAATTATGTATGTTTTAAAACAAACAAAATACGATTTAATAAATGTTTGCATTTATAAATTAAAAAAATGTCACTTAAAAAAATTTGCAATAAATGAAAAGTTGGCGAATCTTGAAATACAAGGAATTTGTGAAAAAACCTCCTTTTTACGGCTTACTTGTTAATAATTTAATAATACTTAAGAATAGATGTACTCTCCCTCAAAAACTGACGTGGACAATATTTAATAATTATTTGCCTAGCTTTTCATTAAAAAAAATGATTGATATATAAACCTAAAATTAAACTTTAATTTAATTTAACAAGTTCGTAACCATTTATATATTTTTTAAAACAATTAATCACCACGGTATGAACCATCAGTTAGAAAATGAGATTTTTTTTTCTTAAAAAGGTGACATCGGAATGCTGAACGAACCATTCAAAGACTCGTGCACGCGTCCAGGTTGTCTCGTTCTGGCTTTCTATTCGACAGTTTTCTCTTATCACGGATGGTAATGAATTAAATATGCAAAATATGGTTTTGAAATCATGATTGACGTTAAAAAGGGGTCACTGGCAAAATCGTGGATTCTAGAGAGTTAGTTCTAGATGTCTATGGCTGAAACCTTGCCTATTAGCTGGTCACCCATTGTAACAAACTACTTTAGTGTTCACAAGGCTGGATGATGCCAACTTATATTTGTACCGGAAATGTTGTTTCTCTACTTAAGCATTTTAGTGACATTTTTTTATGTATTTTTTTTATAAACTAGGTCAGCCTTGAACTTTCTGGTTGAAGAAGTCCATAACCCTAAAAGGTAATCACAACCCATTCTCGTTTAATGTGCCAACCGATTTGAAGTTTGATATTCAGTTTCTCGGCTGTAACCAATAAATACATGACTTCAGTGTTTCATCCAGACCCCTTGAAGTTCGGGGGGGAATTTCAAAATTAGTAGAAGGAGGCAGGATCGTCATTTCAGCTAAACGTTGGGAAGACTAAATGTTTCAAAAAACCCACACATTCCAAAATCTAATACACTTTTCATTTCAAAAATAGTTGATGACCGGGGGTTAGTCAGAGATATTTTTTCATAAATTTTTTTAAGCCCAGTGAGCCTTTCACTTCAAATAGTTCATGACCGGGTGGAAGTAGTAAAAGGTACTTTTTCAAAGAAAGTTTTTTTAAAACGCTTTATACTTTTTACTCTAAAAATACTTAATAACCGGGGGATAGTCGTGGGTACGTTTTTCAAAAGCTTCTGACTTTTTTCCACAAAAAACTGTTTTTCTTAAAATCGATTTTAGAAAAAGTAAAAAGTTTGGTGGGAATTTGAAACTTTGGGGAAAAAGAAATTTTTTTTAAGGCGTCCAAATAAAACACTTGCTTGACTAGCAAAATTCTTGTACGAAACCATAAAATAAATTATTTGCTAACTGTTAAGAAATTGCCAATTTTTACTTTTGTACAAACTTTTATTTAGGTTACAATCTCTGTTTTTGTGTTTGTTTGTGTATGTGTGTGTGTGTGTGTCTTTCTCTGTACGCAAATCTTGCAAGTAAAATTTAACCAGCTTTTTGACTAGCTAGGAAGCTGAAATTTCAGCATTGCTTTATATTGGATGACAATACATGATTCAGTTAAAAAAAAAACTTAATTTGAACATCTTTCGTATTTCGAAATCGAGTGTATTTGAAATCAAAGTTTGTGTTGAAAAACTCGCTTTTTCTTTACTTGTTTTAATTTTAGAAAGATGATATCAATATGTTTGTGTTTTAGAAATTCAAATAATATTTAACAATACAATTTTTTGAAAACTAATATTACTTTTAACACTTGAAAAATTTCAGAATAAATTTGCTAATATTTAACTTTGATAGTCTTTTGATAGTCAGGCTCTTTTTTAATGTACACAACAAACAAATCTGTTAAAACATTACTAACGAGCATCTTGTAAATTTTCATTAAGTTACCATTAGATTTACTGTAAACTCTCAGAACACTACAAACGCTTCCCTTTTAATGTATACTCTGTATACAGCATGCAAATCTGTTAAAATATTACTAACGAGCATCTTGTAAATGTTCATGAAGTTACCATTACATTACACTGTAAACTCTCAGAACATTACCAACGGCCATCGTCCTTAGCAGTCTGCTACTGACGGTGCTCTACATGTTCGTCAACCTGACATACATAGTTGTACTAAGCAAAGAAGAGGCTCTTCAATCAGAGGCCATCGCTATCGCACGTTATTTCAATATTTACTTTTTTCTCTGAAAATTAAATTGGTTTAACTATTATTTAATGTATTTTTGATTGTTTGTCATCTTAATTAATTTTTTATTTATTTGATGCTGTTAATAAATCGATAAAAATGATGTTTATATCCTCTCAAGAGCGTGGTCTTGAAGACCTTAGGAGCGGGTGGCTGGATAATGTCGATCCTCATCGCCATCACTTCCTGCTCCAGTTTTAACTCGGCAACCATGGTTGGTTCGAGGTAGGAATGTTTCATGAAATACAAATTAGCACTTGAGCTTCTAAATTAATAGTTTAATAATTTCTAATATAAATCCTTAAGAAATTATTTTGTCGTTTGATCAGACTAGCTTTCGCTGGGGCCAGACAGGGGCACTTGCCGAAGGCTCTCTCGTTTATAAGTATCAAATTTCTCACACCCAATGTAGCCGTATTGTTTACGGTTGGTAATTCACTTTCTGCATTGTCATCAAGCAAGAGCATATATGAAAAAATTGTAAAAAAATCATCAATACGTGACTCAAAAATTGATTGGAAAAAATAAAAACAGAGATTAGAAGTTAATAAAAACATTTATAATAGATTGAGTCCGTTACAGTTTATGCGGATAACTTCTGATGCGGATGTTTGAAGTTTGAGTTAATACCTGTGATAATAAAGTGTCGATCAGCCAATGGATAACCCATGGACGTCTATATAATAGCATATATTATATAGACGTCAATGGATAACCCTAAGTTACAAACAAACAAGAAAAGCCGCAAGATAAGTAAAAACGTGTACAAATTAAACCTTCAATTTTTGGAAAAGTTCCTAAGGGAATCCAGGTTTTCCGACTTCCCCTTAGATCCACCACTGTATTTCTAATAGTAATAGGACAAAAATAAAGCCGTACCTCTCTCAAATATATATTTAAATCTGTATTCATCATTTAAATCTGTCAGGCATGTTTTGTACTCTTATACACCTGGTCCTTTGAAGTCGAGTTTATCATCCACAATGTGACGTTCAGCGGTATTGTCTGTGATCTTGTCATGGCTGTTGGCTACACTTGGTTCAGATTTCGTCTGCCTGTGGAAAAGAATAAAATCTCAGATAAGTTAAGAGTTGGTGTCAGAGGGAAATAATTTTATATTTTAAATTTTCTTGTGCTGTAGTTTTTATTTTATTGTTTCAGTTTTAGAAAGTATTGATTAATTTACAACATTTTTTTATTTAATCAAAACAGTTACTTTTTTTTAGTATTTTTAATTTGATGACATCAAATAAGATTTGAATCTAAAAAACTGCAAGATTGCTTACTATTATTTTAAAAATTTGTATTTCACTTTAAAAATCTATGCAGCTACCGATTGTTTTGCACGTAATCTACTCTTCACTGCTTGCCATACTGACGTTGGTCAGTCTTATTACAGACCCGGTAGCATCAGCAACTGGATTCTTTTTAGTCGTCAGCAGTTCAACCATATACTATCTTGTAATTATTAAATGGCAACGAGCCTCCACCTGGGCTAGTAAAAAATCAAGTGTGTACACTTTATATCTATTTGTGTTATAGCAAACAACTTTAAATAAAAATAAATGATTCAAACAACCTGGAAAATATGGTCAACATTTTGTTTGTTTTCTTATTTTACTTTTATTAAATTAAATTTATTTCTTTTTTGCAGCAACATTGAACATTTTCATACAGAAACTGATGTACTGCATTCCAGAAGAAAAAGATATCATATGAAATTTAAGATAACGAGAAGAAACTGATATTATATTTATATTATATATATATGTATACTATATATACATTTTTATTGATTGTAACATATATTTAAGTAAACATTATGCTGACCCAGTTACGCTTTTCTCAAAAGTTTCTTAAAGAACTAAATAAAGCAGATTGGATCTTGAAGTGGAGCTCATAACCTGAAATTTTTTAAATTCTTCATTGCTGCAGGATATTTCTAAAGCTCAATCCAACAACTTCTGTGCGTGGCCTATATATTTATATAACATCGCTTATATCTATAAGAAAAAACAGCTGACGTAACGTGCGACTAGATTCACTCGATCAATCTCGTCACACGATTAATCCGCACTTACAACTGGCGCAGTCAGACATATTTTGAATAGAAAGTTTCTTACCATTCATAGGTTAGAATTTCAATGCTTTGTAACACCTGTCTCGTGCATACAACATTGTAATGCCACGGTTAGGCTTCTGCTTGCTTTTTTCACAAGAGATACTTGACAGCAGCATCGAATGTCGTTGAGTTTTCTGAAAATGACCTTTATGTATTCTTTAGAAATGAGCCTGTGAAATTGTCTGACTTCGTTAATGCATGCAGTCTGAGACTGGGGGTAATAGAGTTTGGCACTTTCTGATTTCTGGTTGCACGTAGCCAGAGCCAGAGCCCCGTTGATATTTTTTCAGCCAATCAAGTGGGTATCTAGATCAGGATGGAGGCTGTGGGCGTTTATTTAACGCAATTTGCCTATGTTACGCTGTTTTGTATAGTTATACAAAGTTGCGCCCTAATGTCCATTTTGGCCTATGCGTTCTGTCAATGGCTTAAAAGAAAGTACTTGTCTATTCGAAGATGATCAAAATGAAAATGTCTCCAGAGAGAATTTCATGTAGTCTGATACTCAAGAAAGAAATTCAGAGATCATTTCCTAGTGTGTTTTTTTGAATTACTGCAAGTGCAGGGTAGTGTTATTTAGGTTAACGGAAACTGAAAAGAAATTATCTGTTAACAGATTTAAAATCTATCCGTTAACGGAAATCGAAACTGAAAGGAAACACCCACACTTTCGTTTTTATATATATAGATTACAAATTGTAACCAAGTTAATTCTTTAGCGGGTTAACCGAAAATTCAACGCAAATTAAAAAGCATATAAACATCGTAAGTATATATATATATATATATATATATATATATATATATATATATATATATATATATATATATATATATATATATATATATATATATATATATATATATATATATATATATATATATATATATATACATATATATATATATCGTAGTTATAAATCTATGAAAAAATAGCTCTAATTTAACTTATTTCATGTTTACATAACTTATATATTTCTTTTGTATATTTTCTTTTTACTAGATAAAACGCAAAATTGTGAAACTCTGAGTTGCAAGATCATCACTCTCAAAGTCAATCCAAGTAAAAAAATTAAAAATAAAAACTTTTTTTAAAAAAACAACGCTATTATACTATTGTACTAAAAAGTTAAATCTTAAGAGGTAGTGTTTTTACCAATGCTTTTATTAACTCGTCGTCTCTGTTTGTTTCTCTGTCTGTCTGTTTTTTCTCTGTCTGTTTCAAATCTTGCAATCAATTTTTGAGTCACTTCCTGATGATAGATTTTTTTCAAATTTTGCATACATGCTCAAAATAGAAGACAATGCAATATTTAATTATTAGTTTTACAATAAGTCAATTAATTTAGTTAATTTTAATTAATTTTGATATTTCGATATAATTAAGATATTTCGACTTTAATATAAAATAAAAGAGTAATATAAGAAAAAATTGATTGCAAAATTTGTGTTTTAATTACATATAAAAGCATATGGTTTTAAAAATTCGTTTTTAATTTACTTGTTATATCCTTTACATTAATTTCACTGTTTTTTCCTAATAAACAGAAATTTAAATTTAAAAAAATCTATTTTATCTTGTGACGCTTAAAAAAAAACCTAAATAAAAAAAATTAAAAAAAAGAAACGTTTAAATCAATGTGGAAAAAAAAAAGTTTTTCTTTACAAAAGTTTTATTTGAAAAATAAATAATAGGTTTAATCTAAAAATTCATTAGAATGCATTGTCATTAACGACAAAACAATACACCAAATTCTAGCTCAAATGGATGACGAGAAGTATATTTTTTAAGCTTTACAAGATGACCAACGTATAGCTCGAGCAAGCAAGCAAACATGGTATAGGTATTATTTAAGATATTTAAGATAATTAGGATACTTAAGATAAGATTTTAAAAAAATAAATTACATATTTTCTTCTAAGAGTTATTTTTCCCTTTTTTTGTCAAGGTCTGGAACAGAATCCCATTAAACAAAGTGGATTTGAGAGAAGTGGTATGAAAATCTTTATTAAGAGCCTTACGGACTTGAACGTCACACTTGAAGTCAATCCCAGTGATACAATCTATAAAGTTAAAAACAAGATTAGAGAAGTATCAAGCATTAACCTAAGTGGTACAAGACTTCTTTTTTGTCGCAATCTACTAGAAGACAATAGGATTTTGAGCGACTACTACATCCAGAACGAGTCTACCCTTCATTTAATTTTATTTGGAGGTGGTTTTTTTTATTTTATTAATTGCATTTACTGAATGTTTTAAAACTGTATAAGAAAAAGGCTGAAAATATCAGCATTTCTTGCCTGTTGTATGTCATTTTTATATTTTTTTGGTCAAGGTCCAGATAATCGTTGGATTAAAGAAGTTAAAGATGTGATAAATCCAAGGAAAATTTTTATAAAGAGAAGACAGACTGGCAAGACCATTACACTTCAAGTCAAGCCCAGTGATACGATATTGGATATTAAAAACAAGATTCAAGATATGGAAGGCATTTCTTCAGATATTCAAAGTCTTGTTTATTGCCAAAATCAGCTGGAAAACTGTAGAACATTGAGCGACTACAACATCAGGGAAGATTCTACCTTTGATCTTTGTTTACATTCAAAAGGTTGTTTTTTAAACATTCTAGTATATTTACTAATTATTTTATAAATTTACTAGAAAAAAGCTAAAGGTTCCACGACAAAACGTTCACAGACAAAATGTTCAACGACAAAATGTTCCCGACAAAACGTTCACGACACAACGTTCACGACAAAATGTTCACGACAAAATGAACACCGACAAAACTTTCACAGACAAAATGTTCAACGACAAAATGTTCAACGACAAAATGTTCACGACAAAACGTTCACGACAAAACGTTCACGAAAAACTTTCACGCACAAAATGTTCACAGACAAAATGCTCACAGACAAAATGTTCAACGACAAAACGTTCACGACAAAACGTTCACGACACAACGTTCACGACAAAATGTTCACACTGAAAAATAAAAATTTTGTTTTATTATGTCAAGATCGCTTGCAAACTAATTATAATTAAGTCATTTTTAGTGATGTGTCTATTCACCATTTTATTTACCTAAGCAAAGTATATGTGCATGACAGCTTGAAACTAATACGTATTGGCAACATTAAATGATCTTCAATTAATAAATAATTGTATGGAGTTATAGCTATTTGGCTTGTTTCTTTTTCATCCATATTTTGATCCTTCTTATCATCGTTCCATTTATTAACTAGTTAATGCCGGTTAATTGCTTTTGGATACCCTAACTTTTTAGTTTTTAATTGCTAGAGATGTATTTTCAATTCTAGTTGAAAAACGCAAGTAGCTGCATGCTGCTTTACCCAAGTCACCGTTACGTTAATTAACTAATTAAAGGAGGCTATATTGCTCTTGGAAGCCGATAACTTCTTAATCGCTAGGCTACAACGATCAAAGCTTCTTTCTGACGTTCACTTAATTAAAATTGAAACATCAAATGAATCTCAATTAATACCTAATTGCATTACTTTTTCTTTTTAATCGGAGTTAATAAAGATTTCATATTTCGACCCTTTTAATCATCGTTCCATTTATTAACTAGTTAATGCGGGTTGGTTAATTTTTTCTTGGATACCCTTAACTTTTTAATCTTTAGAATACAGCCATCAAACCTTATTTACGTCGTTTGCGTAATTGAAATTAAAAATTCAAACGATCTCAAATTAGTAACCAATTGTATTTTCCTATTATAGCTATCTCATTTCATCTGGTTTTTTCCTTCTTGCTGAAACAGTTTACAGTCCTCCGATCCATACTCATCTGGTTGCCGTTTGAGTTAGGGGTATCAAAGAGGAAATTAACATTGCATTTACTATTGTTAACGTTTTATTTGCGCTCATTTTGTGAAACACAAAATATTTTATCATTTAAAACTAAACTAAATTTAAAAGTTGCAATCGTGAACATTTTGTCGTGAACGTTGTGTCGTGAACGTTTTGTCGTGAACATTTTGTCGTTGAACATTTTGTCTGTGAACATTTTGTCTGTGAACATTTTGTCTGTGAACATTTTGTCGTGAACATTTTGTCGTGAACGTTGTGTCGTGAACGTTTTGTCGTGAATATTTTGTCGTTGAACATTTTGTCTGTGAACATTTTGTCTGTGAACATTTTGTCTGTGAACATTTTGTCTGTGAACATTTTGTCGTGAATATTTTGTCGTGAACGTTGTGTCGTGAACGTTTTGTCGGGAACATTTTGTCGTTAAACATTTTGTCTGTGAACGTTTTGTCGTGTTTACATTCAAAAGGTTGTTTTTTAAACATTCTAGTATATTTACTAATTATTTTATAAATTTACTAGAAAAAAGCTAAAATTACCAAGTTTGATACAACTATGGTTTGACGCTATTTTTCCCAATGCTTTTATGTACTCGTCGTCTCTGTTTCTCTGTCTGTTTCAAATCTTGCAATCAATTTTTGAGTCACTTCCTGATGATAGATTTTTTTCAAATTTTGCATACATGCTCAAAATATAAGACAATGCAATATTCAATTATTAGTTTTACAATAAGTCAATTAATTTAGTTAATTTTAATTAATTTCATTTTTATATGGGAAGAAAAAATTATAATAATTATAATTATTATAAATTATAAATTATTATAAATAATATAAATTATAAATTATTATAAATTATTATAAAATTATAAATAATTATAATTAAATAATTATAATTATAAGAAAAAATTGATTGCAAAATTTGTGTTTTAATTACATATAAAAGCATTGGGTTTTAAAAATTCGTTTTTAATTTACTTGTTTATCTTTTTTTTCAAGGTACAGTACCTGATAGTATTAAACAAAATAAAGTTGTGAAAAGTCCTATGCTCATTTTTATTAAAAGACTAACTGACATGACCATAACACTTGAAGTCAAGCCCAGTAATACGATCTATGATGTTAAAACAATGATTCAAAAAAAGGTAGGATTTTCTCCAGATAAGCAAACGCTCATCTTTGCCTGCATGCATCTGAAAGAGGACCAAACTTTGAGCGACTACAACATTCAGAATAAGTCTTCCTTTCATTTGGTTCTGAAACTAAGAGGTGATCATTTTTACAAACTTTCATTTAGGTTACAATCTCTGTTTGTGTGTGTGTGGCTTTCTCTGTACACAAATCTTGCAAGTAAAATTTAACTAGCTTTTTGACTAGCTAGGAAGCTGAAACTTTCAGCATAGCTTTATATTGGATGACAATACATGATTCAATCTAAAAAAAATTAATTTGAACATCTTTCGTATTTCTAAATCGAGTGTATTTGAAATTAAAGTTTGTGTTAAAAAACTCGTTTTTTCCTTTACTTGTTATTATGATGTATACATCATAGTATACTATTAGTATACTATTTTGCACTGAGTGTTTTAAAACTGAAGTTACAGTTGGCACAAAATAGAAAAATATTTCCTGTTGCAGATCATAAATTGATTTTATTTTTTACCTCCTCCTTTGTAAAGGTCCAAGACGGGATCACACTAAACAAGTCAAAGCGGGAAGTCGCATGCAGATTTTTGTAGAGACTGATACAGGCAAAACCATCACACTTAAAGTCAAGCCCAGTGATACGATTGAAAACATTAAACTAAAAATTCGAGAAAAAGAAGGCTTTCCTTTATGGCAACAAAGACTCAAATATGCTGGCACTTTGGTTGGTACCAGCTCTCTGAAAGATAGTATAACTTTGGGCCAATACAACATCCCGGATAAGTCGACCTTTTATCTAGCTCTTTCTCCACTAAGTAGGTTTTTTTAATTCTTAATTGTATTCAATAGAATTGCACTGATTATAGGCCTATTAGTCTAGGCCGTTAATTGGTACTGGTTGATTAGTGCTGTTTAGTGTTGAACATTTCTGGAAACTTTCAGGAAATTTTTCTGGGAAAGTTTCCACCAGTGAATATTTCCAGTTGGTGGAAATTTAAAAAAAATTATTCTTATAGTGTTGTTACATTTCTTGCACAATGCAGAGACAATGCTTTCAGTCGGTACACAATAAATAAACTGCTGAACACATTTTTAATAAAATAAATCAATAGATGAGTGTTCATACAATTAAGTTAAATTACTAAGTTTAACAATTTATTAACATGAGCTCAGCACCACTGAAGATATGATAGCTAGATGCACTAGTTGGTGGTGGACTTGCAATGAAATCCAAGTTGTCATTGTATCTCCAACAACACTTTGATTATTAAAGCTTTTATTCTGACACCCATGGTTGTGGAAGACACTTTAATAAACACAGAGTCGGTATAAATCATTGGTTCTACAATACTAAGTTGAATTGAATGAAAACTAGACCATCTAGGCACTAATACTAATACTGAGGCTTACTCTTTGGGAAAAACAGTGAGCAACCAGGAAAAACCGATAAATTAGGATGAATGTTTGATTGAAATATTATAGGTGTGATTTGTTTGGGCGGGGATCAAATTTTGTTGAGACTTTTTATGGTGGCGATAAAAATTTGTTAGGAAATTTTCTGATTTTAAAAAAGTGGAAAAACTCAGTAATGTAATGGGATAGAAAATGTTGTTCCAATTTACTCTCACTCTCTAGTTTTCAGTGAATGATGTTGTATTGTTATATGCATTTTAATAAGTTTATTTGAGTGCAATTTTTTGACATTTGACGGCATGCAAAACTTATTAATAAACCAACAAAATTAAAAAAATCAATAACTGTTAATCGAACAGTAATTTGTATACGATTATCAGCCAGTGCCTTATCGATGCACCTCTAGTATTTACTGAGTGTTTTAAAACTGTAATAGTAGAAGATTGGAAAAATAAAGTTATTTCCCATTGCAGATCATAATTTTATTTTGCTTTTTATCTTCTTCTTTGTTAAGGTTCAAGACGGGATCACTCTAAACAAATCGAAGTTGTGGAAGGCAGTATGCAAATTTTTGTTGAAACTTCGACTGGCAAGATCATCACCCTCAAAGTCAAGCCCGGGGATTTGATTGAAGACGTTATAGTAAAGATTCGAATAAAGGAAGGCACTCCTTTAGGGCAACCAGTGCTTCGTCTTGGCAACAATCCATTGGAAAACGATAGAACTCTGAGCGATCAAAACATCCAGAACGGGTCTATCCTTAATCTGCGATATAGGATGTGGTTTTGAATGCAAATATATATATATATATATATATATATATATATATATATATATATATATATATATATATATATATATATATATATAGACCAATCAGGATACACGTGTACAGACATATACATGCATATGCAATCGATGCACATACATAATACACTAATTAACATAATAAAATGAGCTATTTACACAAATATATGTAAGATGTGACATCTACATCCTACAGGTGGAATGCAATAGAAAACATCAGTGGTTCCCCAAAAATGGGCTCTGTCGATACGTTTCCATTGTTTCTGTTATTTTCCAGATATTGTTTCTGAATGTTATGATTTCAGACTATATTTATTTTATGTAACTAGCGGGGTACCCGGCATTGGCCAGATTTTTAGAGGTTTTTCTATCATTCTCTCTCGCTCCCGTTTCCTTCCCCGCTTGCGTTCCCGCTCCCGGTCGATAAAACAGCAATGTTCCTTTTCGCTCTTACGCTCCCTTTCCCGCTCGCTCTTCCGCGCTCCCGTTCCCTCTTATTCTCCAGTTATGGTTCCCGCTCCCTTTCAACCCACAAACTTTCCCCTATTGATTCAATGTTGTGTGAAAATGTTATTACGATCGGATGAATGGTGTAGCATTACATAAAGGACACACACACACACAGACATTCATTTATATACATACTAGCTGGGTTAACCGGCTTTGCCCGGAGATTTTAGAAATTTTTATATCAATTTTCTCTCTTGCTCCCGTTTCCTTCACAGTCTGCTCTCCCACTCCCGGTCGTTTTCCCGCTCACACTTAAGTAAGATAATCAGGCGGTGGTTTGTGTCAAGTTTGAAAAAATTTGTTTATTCGTTGGTGTTTTATGGACAAAAAACGTTTTGGTCAGCAGTTGCCCGGGGATTTTAGAGGTTTGTCTATCGTTTTTCTTTCTTGCTCCAGTTTCCTTCCCGTTCCCGGTCGTTTTTCCGCTCACGTCGCTTTCTCCCTCCCGGTCGCTTTCCCGCTTTCGGTCGCTTAACCGCTCCCGGTTTCTTTTACGCTTTCCTGGTCACGTAATATATACAAACATTGCTTTTTATATATAAGATATATATATATATATATATATATTTGGGTATAATAACTGGTTTTTGGAAAATGACCGTAGCTTTGCTGAGAGAAGAAATTGAAAGTCTTTAAAAAATTTAAAGGGATGCACTTACAATTTTTTTACATTCTCTTCAAAAAAGCTGATGACCGGTGAGGGGTAGTCGTAAGTATTTTTCCAAAATTTTTTTAAAGCCTTTCAATTTATTCTCTCAGAAAAGCTACGGTCATTTTCCAAAAACCAGTTATTATACCCAAAAAAATTTCATGCACCTCCCCACCCCTCCCTGCTGGTACCTAAATATAAATGTGTGTGTGTTGGCATTTGTTTATTGCATCCGAGCCGCAGGAGCAATCTAAACAATCTTTGGCACGCAGGTAGACATCATCGATAAAAAAAAATTTGAAAAATTAAAAAAAAATCTGTTATTTATTTGACTTTTCATTGGCAAAAATAAAAAAACTAAGCAAAGAAAGGTTGGGCAACACCGTGTAACCCTGTCAGTAAGCTATATAATGGCAGGAAAATTCCCCCCCCCTGGAAAATGCTGAATTTACGTCCCTGTTTGTGGGTGCTAAGGCTATTAAAATAATATAAGTTAGTGTTTGTGTTTTCCAGTCATGAGCTCCGTCTTTTTTGTCATAATTATTTTTCCTTTCCTTAATGAGCGGATCAACTTTCTCTATCCGGTATCAAATTTTATAAGATTTTTTTAACATTAACAAATAATTTTTATGTTTGTCAAAATAAATACAAATAACTTTAGTTTGAGGCTTTAATAGATGTATGTCGTAAATACCAAAGTACTTCCTGTCGTGAACCATGATTTGAGATTTGATTCTTTTAATTGTTTTCTCCTCCTTTATCCAGGTTATATCTAGGACTGGCTCGCAAGAGCCATTTAGGTTGAAGACAATCTAAGTTATTAGATTATTTTTTCTCTAATGTTCATATAAGCTGTATAACTTGCCAGAAATTTGTTGCAGTCACTCTTCCCCCCAGGAAAAACTGAAATGACTTGCCGGGAACTACTTTTCGACGGATCTAAACCCACATGTTAAGTAGCACCTGATCTTGTACAAAATTCTATGAGCATTTATAAAATTTAAATAGTAGCTTGTTGCGGTAGAAGGCAAGAGATTACAAAATCTAGGACTTGTCAATAGTGTTTCTTATTTTGGCACTATGTTTGAGGATCGGAACGTGTGCAAGAATTTGTTTTTTGTTTGGAAAGTCTATGAAAAACCAAGTGCTACTTGGAACTTGATCCGGTATCGATATTCATCTCGATCTTTTTGCAGTGACTTTTTTAGATGTTTAGCTAGATCTTATCCGCGGGCAAGCACGTTTTTAAATTCACTAGCTGTGGACTTCTTTCTATCCTCTAGAGTGCGTTGAGGTTTGTAACTTGGGCATACACAACAGTTCTACACATAGGTTAATAGCTTAGCTATTGGGAAAAGTACAAAGTGTGCGGCAGGACTGGACCACTTGACTAATATTAGCAATCGCCACGTAGGCAAAAATTTTTGGCAAAATTAATTCAGAACTCATCCTCTGTTAGCAACCCTCCTCTCTTGGTTTTCGACTTTTTGGTGAAAAAGTCGATTGTCATTGCTGCTCTGTTTCCGTGGGTCATGATGCTAGTTTTTTTTGCCAAAAAAGCTTATGACTGTAGAGGATTAAGTCTGAAGTACTTTTCTCAAAAAATGTTCCAAAACTTATGCTTTTCTTGCCAAAAAAGCTTTAGACCGGAGGGGCAGTCGGAGCTCACTTCAACCTTTCAATGATCCATTTCAACGTTACAAAGGCCCATTTCAACCTTATACGAGTCCTATTTCAATCCTGTCGATGAGCCTGCTTCAAAGTCTGTCCCCCTGAAATGACATCCATGTTTTCATTTTAAAAATTATTTGCGGAAAACTGTGGTTAATAATTGCTTATTATGTACATGTGAACAACAAAATGGCTTTAACAACGCAGCTTTACTATTTAACTCCCTTTAATTCATGATTTTTTGTTGTAGTTTAATTTTTAATTGTTCCTCTATAAATCTCTTTAATTGCTACCGCAAAAATTATTTGGTGGACCACTAGCTTTCTGTACTATGGCACATCTGTTCCATGTTTAATTCAAAGCTGGTCCAAGACATCCTACAAAACAAATTTAAACAATTGTTTAAAACGTCCAATGGCACAACTGATGACTGCCACTATCATTCAGTATTGGCAAAAAGTATAAGTACAAAGTTTTCTGGGTTGAGGGTACTTAAAGGTACAGGTAAAGCTACTAAAAGAAACTAAAAAGTACTTTTGAATGTACTTTTAAGTATCTTAAATCTAGAGTACTTAGGCACAAATTTTAAATAATTTTGTCATCACTGCCATCATATGTCAACAAGCGACCAGTCATTCAATAAATGGTAAAAATCCTTGAGTGATGTGACAAAAATGAACAAACTTTAAATTGTAGGCAGAAATATTCATTGATCCTTATCGATCGACTCGCTAGGAGCGCAGTAAAACAGCTGTTGAAGACAGACGACGGCTGGTCCTAAATTAAATTAATTTTAACATTACATTCCTATCTATCTCTAACTCGCTACAATTTGTATGAATTAGTAAGAATTGTCTTATCGATTACTATAGTTATTAATGAAAAAAGAGTTTTAAAAATAAAACTTTAAGAGTTATAAAAAAATAAAAACTGTTTTATAACACTCACTGAATTTTTTTGCCATCCAGTCTGTAACTAGTGTACATTTAATAAAAATTAAGTAATAAGCTGATGACGTTGCAAGTGTTACAAAGAACCCAGACGCTGATCCGACGGGATTGGCAACCAGTGGTATGACGGTCAGACAGAAAACAATCAAACAATGGCTGATGTGGACGATAAACGGGAACTGTAAAGATGAATATTGGTTGGAAAAAAAAAACTTTTTCAAGTGTTATACTGGGATGAGCGAATAAAACTGCTTTAAATAATGTGATACTACATTAATGACCTCAAATGAACTGACTCAAGTAATTTTAACTTCATCACATCATTTAGTATTGACAACGAACAGAAACAATTATAATACATTTTGCGCACAAATACTGAGTAACAGTTCAATTTACACAGAATTCTGACAAACAGTATCAAAATTTTCCCATTCGGGTGTACCTCTAAAACTGTATCCGACTTTTTGTTTTTTCGAGATAAATACCTCAATCTACAATACCCAAAAGCAACGGTTAGATCATAGACCAGGACGCTGAAGGTCAAGTTGACAAGCATGCTCTTGATGTCAAGGGTTAGCACAAAGATCAAAGTGAAGATGCCCTGACAAAAAAATTAAGCTACTGTAGCCAAACATTAGATTATTTAGAATTTGTGCACCTCTGCTGTGTTATTGTCTAGGAGCCATCGTAAGGGTTTTTTTGTAAAAAATTTTATCCGATGACAGGAGGGGTAGGTATTGTAGGTGCTTTTTATTTATGAAAGTTGAACTGCAACGATTTAGATAAATCTTCATTACAACTTAAGTCACCGTAACTTTGAGACCCCTAATTTTTGGAACCCAGGCCAGGAGTTAACCACAGCACTGACTTGAAAGAAGAATATAATACCTGAAATACTGCAGCAACTATTGGAGTTTGATGCGCTATGTTAATGAAACTGAGAACGTGTGGAAGATCTCCACTCCTGCCTGCAGCAAATGTAAGACTAAAAGTTGATTAAAAAAAAGTAAATAAAATAATAGTTTAAAAGAAGATATTTTTGTCAAAAAAAACTTCTCCGACCGAGATCCAACTAGGAAGCTAGAGTTAAGACTCGATGTGGCGGACGCAGCAATGAGGAGAGCCATAATCCATCCTCCATTTCCTAATACTTTTATGGCCGTACTCTGATACATGTAGAATATTGAAAACCAGCAAGTCAATTAAAAATTATAACTTTGTCTATTTTTTATAACAAAAACGTCATAATTACGACGGCTATGGCTTCTGACGTGAGAGATTCATCTTTTGTGAGAACGATCATGTACGACAGGTTTGCAAGTAAGTAGAAAAACGTCAATGTCAAACTACTAATCATAATTGAAAGTGGTAATGTCCTGTGATTATGTAAAAAATAATATTCGCAATTAGTTATGAAAACATTGATGTAGGTTTTTTACCAATGTGCTCAACCTTTTAGGGGTTTGAACCTCTTCCATTAGGAAATTTAGACAAGTCCTTAACATAAAAATGTATTGATTAGTTTAAAAAAATCTACATATGTTAGCGTAAATAACAAACTGACCATCCCTGGTAAGCATAAATAGAGATATAAAATGCAAATATGATGTCTTTAAAGTCCGTGGAAGAATCTTTAAAAGGCTCCTTCATTGTCCCAAACCCATCTAGATTATAACCAATTGGTTTTCTTGCGTCAACGATTGAATTTTGCCAATGCTTATTATTTAGGTTACAATCTCTGTTTGTGTGTGTGTTTTTGTATGTGTGTGTTTTTATCTGTACGCAAATCTTGCAAGTAAAACTTAACCAGCTATTTGACTAGCTAGGAAGCTGAAACTATCAACATAGTTTTATATTGGATAAAAATACATAATTCAATTAAAAAAAACTTAATTTGAACACATGGCGTATTAGAACTCGATTTCCTTCACGAATAAATGAAAGTGCAAACTTACAGACCATTTCAATATACTTATCCAAAATTGAAAAAAACCGCCATCTTTGAACGCCCATAAATCCATATTCGGAATACAAATTAAAAAAATTTTTCCCCCATCAGATGGTCTCATTCAGGGGTCGTTTTCTCATGTAAAGTGCAGCTCCGTTTCACTTGATGGGGTTGCTGTAGCGTGGGTGAAAAAATAGTGCCAAATCTGGGGTACCCTTTTTCGGGCGCTCATAACTTCGGAACCGGAAATCACGTGATTTTTAAATTCTAGCTCTAGTTAGGGCTCCTAGACCCCTATATTCATTCTGAGTTTGGTTTTTCAAGGTCATGTGGTTCCGGAGATATTCGACGTCGAATACGCAAGCGTTAATAGCCCAAAAGCAAAAGTGGGCGTGGTCGCACATACTTCCGGTCAACACCGAAAGTAGGTCTCTTTGACCCCCCCTGTACCTGTAAAATCTCAGGTCGCTTGCTATTATCGTTTCTGAGAAATCGCGTTTTCCGTGCTTGGATTCCTATCCCTCCCTCCCTCCCTCCCTCCCTCCCGGCTCGCAGGTCGTATTTAACTATAAGGGACTCGCCGGCGTCGCACCTGAAGTCCTTTACATCCTTCGTATTTCTAAATCGAGTGCATTTGTAATCAAAGTTTGTGTTGAAAAACTCGTTTTTCCTTTACTTGTTTTTTTTATACATGTGTACATTTATTGTGGTACCACTTATATTTACGGCGGTTAACATTTTATATAAAAAGAGTAGTCGTAAAATAGAAATCATACGTTAAGTTTTGGAATAAATCATCCAATAAAAAATTGTAGTTAAAGCAACTCCTGAAACTCAATCCATAAAAACAAAGTTTTTTTTATTAGCCCTTTATTTGAAAAATCAATTTGTATACTAAACTTCAAACTGGTGGTTGTAATTTTTGACTAACACTTGTAATTTTTTACAAGTTTTTAAAAAAATTTTAAATTTCAATATTATTTTGCAATTCCAATTTAATTTTTAAATTCTCATATTAATTTCACCACCGTTCTTGCTTGCTTGCTTAAATGTTTGCAAACCTTGAAAGTGAAAATTAACTAACTTCCCGTCATCCAATCGAGTTGACATTTAAATACAGGCTAGTACTAGCATCTTATGACAATACATTCTATAAAAATTTGAAAATTTAAAAATAAATTAATCAAAAACAATACTATAAATCTATATATATATATATATATATATATATATATATATATATATATATATATATATATATATATATATATATATATATATATATATATATATATATATATATATATATATATATATATATATATATATATATATATATATATATATATATATATATATATATATATATATATTAGTTATTTACACACATAATCTCATTTATATATATATATATATATATATATATATATATATATATATATATATATATATATATATATAGATATATATATATATATATATATATATATATATAAATGAGATTATGTGTGTAAATAACTAATGTGTTGCTACATCATTCATCCGATCGTAATGACATTTTTACACAAGCTTGAGAGTTAATGGAGGAAGGTTTTAGTGAATTTTTTTTTAAATCGGTTACAAAATGAGCGGGTGAGCGAGCCGGAACTATATAATATATATAAATGAGCGGAAACGGGAACGGAAAAGCAACTGAGAGCGAAAGAGCGACCAGGAAAGAGAAAGCGACCGGGAAAACAAGCGATAGCGGAAAAGCGACCAAGATCAAAAGAGCAAGCGGGAAAACGAAAGTGACCGGGAGCGGAAAACCGACCGGGAGCGAGAAAGCGACCGTGAACGGGAAAGCAATTGGGGAAGGAAACGTGAGCGAGAGAGACAAGCATTAGAAAAACGTCTAAAAACACCGGGGAACGCCGGGTACCCCGCTAGTATTAATATAAAAAGTGTCACTTTGTTGGGGTACAACTGTAAGTCCGTAATAATACCTGTAGCAGCGGTGTAAAGGCCGAGTACTCCTAAGAAGACCAGCGTCAGAATGGTCATGAGAGTCATAAGTGTTTGAACTTTTGCAATGCATTTCACGCCAAAGCAGTTTAAAGCAGTTACTGCACCTGATTTATTAAAAGTTAATATTTATATGTTATAATTAAATTAAAAAAAATGCTTTAAATGTATTACTAACATGTTAGACAACAGCTAAGTAACATAATCGCCACATGTGGTACAACGCAGTTTGGATAAAGTGGTTTTAGGATATATCTAGCAAAAATGAGAGCCTTCAAAGCATTGGCGCCTGGTCGTATCATAACAAAATACTGCCACATATAAACGATTCCAAAAAATGGACAATACATTTCTGATAAATATATGTACTTTTCGCCAGCGTTGGGAAATTTTAAACCGATTTCGGCAAAAACCAGTGATCCAAGAAAACAGTAAACACCTCCTAATGCCCACACTATGAGGGTCAAACCGGGAGACCCAGCTAACCTCAAAACGATTGGTGGAGATATGTATATACCTGATGCCACCGTGAATCCAAGTATGACCGCGACTCCATACACGACACCCAGCTGTCTTTTTAAGTACAATTTTTCGCTGTTTTTTTCTTCTATTTTGTTTCTCTGTAAAGAATTCCCAGTGCAGAGTTCAATCTCTGGTTCGTAAACATATTTAAAATGTTCTTCCATTTTGACACCACAATGGAAACAATACAATCTTTACTCAAGCCTGACTACACTACTTATTTCTCTGTATTTTAAAAATAATTTATTCTAAACACAAACTTGAAGATTCGTTTCGTGTGATGCGTTTAACATACCTAGCCTCTGACAAAACAAAATGACACAATGCACATCTCTCGTGTGACTCGTGTCCACAGATGTTCACAACACACTACCGTTTTTATTTTACATTATTTTTTACATTATTTTTCGATTGCAGGGCTACCTCTTTTGATCTTTAGGTCTGACAGTGTGCATAATGTACAATTGCGTAATAAGTTTTATTACACGTAATTGGATAATATCTTGCATAATAAGCTTAAGGAATACGTTTTGGATCTTTAGGACTGATACTGTACAATTGACTGATAAATTTATGACACGCCTGCGCGCACTAAATTTAGCAACTGCTGAAGGCTGACTTCTGCGGCCGCCGCGTTATCCGAAATTGCTAATATACATTTTTATATTATGGTAGCCCACGTCACTCACTCACTCACTCACTCACTGATTCTGTCACGCTTACGTAATTAGTCGTATAGACGATATCGATGTGCACGTAAGAATTTATTGCGCTCAGGCGTCAATAAAAGTTATTATGCAATTGTACCTATATACCAAGGATATCTTGATATATCTTGTTATATCAAGATATCCTTGCTATATATACTCTATGTCCTAAAAATCAAAAAAAGTGACGCTGCAATCAAAAAATATTATATAATGAGATTTTAAAATCTCTAGTACATACATAAAGACATAGGAAATTATGTTGTAGATAGTTGCTAGCGTCGGTTAGTTCATAAGATCAGCTCCAGGCACCTGAAACGTTGTAACTACTGTTTGTTTTGCAGAAAAAACAACAGAAAATTAGTTTTATTTTGAAAACTGAATTATTTTTAATGCTAACATCAAAAATCTATAATTAAAAATGCATGCTATTATAATGATAAAAAACATAAAAGTATTTAGATCTAAAATTTTTCAAGATAGCCAGTAAAATACTAAGTCAAATTTTCAATTTACATGATATTCTGGAACACAATATAAGATTTTCTGAAGGGTGCAAGTTATCCAAACTGTAACGAAAAATCATTAAAGCAATTTAAATCAGACTTTAAAAAATTCTAATGTTTAATGTCAAAATTCAGGTATATTTCGTCATTTATCATCTAGGTCATAGCTGTTAGACACGGCAAATAACTTTTAATAGAAGCAGTCTTATAAGAATCACGCAAACATTGACTAAAGCTCGTTAAATTGGAACCAGCCGAGAAATCGTATTTTCAATCATTAATGCTCATAAAGCGCCTGCTAACTAGTGATAATGACAATTGTTTTAGGTTTTTAAAAAGGTTTATATCTTTATATATATAAAAGAACATCTCACGACGGACTGACTGACTGACTGATAATTAACGACGAGCTAAAACGCCTCATCCTAGGAACGTGAAATTTGACAATTATATTACTTTTATAGCGTAAGCACCCACTAAAAAAGGGTTTTTTTTAATTTTGCTTCTGAGGAGCTGAAAAAGAAAAACATATTTTATATATAAAACAACGCATATCTCAAAAAACAAAAAAAGAAAATTTTTTGAACTTTTGTATCTAGATTCTTCTTGAAAAATAAAAAGATACGTGTTTTACCATTTTTTGAAAATTTGGTTTCTATGACATCAAATGTGAGGTAGAACAAGTATAAGAAAAAACGAGTTTTTCAACACAAACTTTGATTTTAAATACACTCGATTTAGTAGTACGAATGATGTTCAAATTAATTTTTTTCAATTGAATCATGTATTGTTATCCAATATAAAGCTATGCTGAAAGTTTCAGCTACAGACAGACAGATAGACAGACAGACAGAGAAGTCAAGTTAAATAAAAGTGTGTAAAAACGGAAATCATGAAAAATTATTTGTTTATTGTTGTTAATTACACACTTTTACTTAACTTGACTTCTTTGTCTGTCGATCTGTAGTCAAAATTTGCAATCGATTTTTAACTAACTTCCCGATGAGCTAGAGATTTAAAAATTTAAACAAACCTCCGAACTGATTAACAATGCATTCTATCAAATTTTCGTATCGATTGGACAAAATTTAAATAAATAATTATTTGTGATATTTTCGTCGAACTATTTATTGTCTATGCTAATATACTTGTTTTTATGTAACAGAATGTGGCCTACACAATCGATTATATAAAAGTATGTTTTTAAAAAAAACTTTGTTTTTTGATACACTTGTTTGTTACATACATTTTGCGCCCTGTACCTGTACCACAAAAAATATACCTAAGCGGTGGCTGGCCCAATCAGACGTTGTTTTACAGAAAACAAAAAGCACATAAGAGACACTGGACGCCGTAAGGATGGCAAGGAACCCAGTGGCCAAGGTGAGGTGATTTGACGCCAGAGGCACGACGATCAGAAACAGCAAAACGAGAGAATAGCACAAGTGAAAGACCAGCGGTACCTGCATTCAAAAAATAATATAAATGTTGCATTTGATATCGTTTTCAACCCCTTTGGATAATTCATCAGTTTGCAGGACCATCAGCAGACACTCACGATGCTTTATACTAGGCGTCTAAGACTCTTTTAATTTTTAAATTATAACAATAACAAGTAAATTAAAAACGAATTTTTAAAACCCAATGCTTTTATATGTAATTAAAACACAAATTTTGCAATCAATTTTTTCTTATATTTATTACTTTTTTATTTTATATTAAAGTTGAAATATCTTAATTATATCGAAATATCGAAATTAATTAAAATTAACTAAATTAATTGACTTATTGTAAAACTAATAATTGAATATTGCATTGTCTTCTATTTTGAGCATGTATGCAAAATTTGAAAAAAATCTATTCTCAGGAAGTGACTCAAAAATTGATTGCAAGATTTGAAACAGACAGAGAAACAAACAGACAGACAGAGAAACAAACAGACAGACAGAGAAACAAACAGAGACGACGAGTTAATAAAAGCATTTGGAAAAATACAAGCTTTCGCATACTCTCAAGTTTGTTTACTGGTGAATGTTTTTTATGTTGGCTATAATGAGACAGAAATGTGTAACACACTTTTAGGTAATACCATGGTTATCGACCTTTCATGGTTTACATTTCGGTGAAATGTCTCAAAACTTACCCAGGAGCTTGTTTGCTTGCACAAAATTAGACGTAAGATAAAAAGTATTTATTTATTTATTTTATGCGTGTTCAAAAATGCTAAAATATGTTTATGAAGGCGGAATTTTCGGCGTCACAAGGTCGGTGTCATCCAGTGCGGTAACTCATGGTGTCACCCCGTAACGACCCGTTCCTTGGACTTCCGGAAAGTCAATGACTATGGGGGGGGGAAATAATAATTTGTGAGTTTTACCTCGGAAAAACAAAAAAACAGGATGAACCAAGAAGGAAATAAAGTTATTCAACAAAAAGTCCCGGGACAGCGAGGTAAAATAATACATATGGGGAGGCTGGAACAAAGTATGCGATTAATTGTATAGTAACATAGAATACATTAATAGATAGTAATATTTTGCATTTTAGCGTCACCCCATGTGATGATGTCACCCAGTGTGGTCCGCGTCCCACAAAGTGACGCCTCTGCTTACTGAGGCAGTAGCCTCATGCTTAGAGACATTCGCTTATTGACTGAACTTCTTCACCTATTTACCCAACAAAGTAATGCCAACACCCCTCAAAGTTAAAAGCTAGACTAAATTCTACTTTGATACCCAGTCGAAGTTCCTGGCTCATCCATTCGCAGCTCTTTTAGTTATATTATAATTTTTTGCTGGGAAACAATAAAACTATTAATTGATCAATATGCAATAACGAGTCAAAGAGTATACCATAAAATTGAATTTACTTTAATCTGGACTCCCGATGACGACGTATCTTTTAAACGGACGGCGATGTAGCCCACGACAACCAGAAAGTCAAAGACGAAATAGGAGAACATAACACTGCTCAGAATTTCCGATATGTCCATGGCCCACACGTACACAAGGGTAACGATACACTTTTGCAATTGATCAATCATATGAACACGATCATTATTAATCATAGTAATACGATCAGAGTTTTAAATTAAACAAAGTCACTTTGCAATTTCAACATTACCGCGCAAACTAAAAAGTTATTTTACACCTGGAATATAATGGAAGCAACTGGAGTGACAAATTTGATGCTGATCAGAGACATGATCCACGGCAAATGACCATTCCTGGCGCCGGCGAGAGCCAAGCTAGAAGTGCAGAAATCTAGGATACTTATTCAAAATCAAGCTTTTAGGGTAGGAACAGAAACAAACACAAAAACAAATTTAAAAAAAGTAAATTCAATCAGTCATACAAATGTCTATAGGGTCTTTGGCTTTTACTAAAGCCCAGAGGCGATTTGCCACAAGCAAAGATACAGACGTATTCTTAGGCCTGGCTTGTAATGATGCCAAAACTGTAAGAGTAAGATGATGTATGTGACCAAAGATAGAAAAATCTGATTATAAAATTGTTTTTCAAGTTAATATCATTCAAATAAGTTGATTTTTTTATTGTAATTACTGGTTTAGGTTAAAATCAATGTGCAAATATAAAGTAAGTGCTCTTGTATCGGTGCTCAAACCAAATCAGCCTACAATACACCAACCCCTCTTTGCACAATACAAGCTCCCAATCTTCATTCCAAGTCTAGAATAGAACCAGAACCTACCGAGACCCAACGAGGATTCCAGAATTGAATCCTGAACATGCAGTTGTAGCTATGACTACAGACATAATCATTCCAACATTGCCAAATGTCTTCACTGCTACACTCTGGTTAAAATTTAAAATAACTTTTTTGTTAGAAATGCTCATCATGATAGCAGTAATTGAGTATTTGTGAAACTTTAACTCAATTGATTAAACAATAAAATTAGCATTTACAGGTTATTTATTGAGAGAAAAAAACAGAATGCACTGGCAAATTAAATAAAAATTATAGAAACCGTTATTAATAAAAAAAAACCTTTCGACTTACAATGGCCACCGCCTCAGATTTTAAGACGCCGTCTTTTCCAAGAACAAGAAAATAAGAGAGATTGACTAGAACGAACAAGGTGCTGACAGTTATAATGCTGATGAGAATAGCTCTGGGTAATGTTCTGAAAAAATGCAATTGTTCCTAAACTGATCATCCTACCTACAACTGATTAGTCCTTCGGCTAATCATAGCTCTGACGAGTCATCAGTTGCACCTGATGCTTCCTAATTTTACTTTTTTAATTAAAAATAAACATAAAAGATTAAATATATAATTCCGCGTGATGCCTACTTATACGGGTCTTTGAGCTCTTCTACCAGAAAATTCAAGGCAGACCTAAAAAAAATTTGAAAGAAGAAAAATTATTATGCATTTACAAGGATAATAATAGTTTTAAAAAACGTCATTCCAGCCATGGTATAAAAATTGTTTTGAGACTTTGTGAAAAGGGATTTAAAGTCACAAAAACAAAAGTTGGTTAAAAAAACGTTTAAAAAACCAAGCCCCACATCCCTCGGATTTCCTCGTATAATTTTCTTCGTAAAACCATAAAAATCACCATTACCATCCATAAAGAGCGAAGACTGCGGAATAAAAGCCCAGCAAAAGATCTCCTAAATTGGTCGATGAGCCGTCGAACATCTGTTCTATTACTTCCAAATTATCATCTACGTATTATAGTCAACAACATTATTTTAGTACATTTATTAAGTTTTTACCCGTTTATTCATTAAACACTAACAGGTGAATAACTTGTGAATTCCTATTCCAGATAACAAGAGTAACGTACTAAGAGTTATAAATACCATGAACCCTTGACATTTGGCAGCCAGTTTCACGCTGACTGAATTGAGAAGACATATTGACACTGCACGAAATTCAAACCAGTTACGGCCACATTAATTATGTAGGTGCTATAAATAATATTAAAAAATGTAAACCCATCAAACTCCTAACAAGCAAATACAGATGAGATAAGTAAGATGGCTGGTCGCGGAACTTCGCAGTCGAGAAAAAATGGTTTGAGAAGGTAACGCCCGATCGTTAGAGCTCTAATGGCGTTGCTTCCAGGACGTAGAAGCAGAAGGCACTGCCATATAAACACAAAAGCATAAAATGAACCGTAGAGAGTTTGTAAATACGCATATTTTTCACCAGCAACAGGATACCGTACTCCGATCTCGGCATAACAGAAAGCACCGAGAATAGAGAACAGACCTGCAAGAGCCCAGAACACAAGAGAAAGACCTGGTGACTTGACGTGGCTTAGAACTTCCTGAGGTGCTATGTATATTCCGGCGCCGACAAGTATGCCGATTACTATTGAAACCCCCTGGAAGAGGTTCAAACTTCGTGCAAGTGAAGCATTCGAAATAAAAATACTTTCTTTCGTTTCTAGTGTCTCGAAAGCAACAACTTTCTTGCGTACTTTTTTTAAAGACACCATCGCTCACTGAAAGAAAAACTACTGTTAATTCAAACGCCGTCGGTTTATGTGCTACCTCTACTAGCAGGCGAAATGTTTACAACGCCAGAAGCCATTTTTAATAAACATAAGCAGTCCAAAGACGCTACATAATGTAGCCGACAAGTTTTTATATTTCTTCCGTGTCCAAAAATTTGTATATTTGTTGATTAAGTTAGAAACTTGTTCTCATATTAATTCTTTTAGATTTTCCGCTTTCTTTAAAGGCCTCGAAGCGCACCGACTCACGCGAAAACAAATTAAGTCAAACTCTAAAAATTTCTTGAATAATTCTATTTTGTCATATGAAAATGAATTCAAATATAATTTTATTTCTGCATTAATATACCCTGGCTTGGAGTAAGAACAAATTAATCTGATGAAAACGACTAAGCAGGAGCACATATTTATGTCAGTGTGATGAGTTTAGCCGTGGCAAGAGTGAATGGAACTAAACTATCAAGTGTATGCCAAACTAAAAAACCCCAATCGATAGACATTTGCTATTGAAATTGAGTAGAGAAGTTCGAGTTAAATGCACAGTAATAACTACGTAGATAAGTTTACCACAGCAAAAATTAACTAATGAAAAAACAATAATAAAAAATGAAATGAACACAAATCGAAAGACTAGGTTGTCACGTTGACGACCGAATTGTTACACTAAAACCAAAATTTTAACTCCCAAAGTCTTTTCCTTAATGTTGAATCGTCAGCTGGTTTTTCGTTGTCGTAATACATCTAAAACTCATCGAGGTAGGTAGCTGATAATTGGTCTTAGCCCGGAGGTTATTTACAAACTTAGATTATTACATGAACTTCACAGTAAGGAATTGTAAACCTGAATTCATAAAGAATTACAAAAATCGAAATACATAAACTCCATAGTAATCCTTGAAATTGAAAATATCAGACTACCCATTCACAGTTGCCAGTAATACAATGAGACTTAAAAAAATATGACCAAAAGAAAAGATCTATATAATGAGATGTCACTTTAATCATTCTGAGTTCTGCAAATTGAAGTGATACAAAAGAAGTGACTACATCAGCTAATTGATACAAATAATATATTTTCTTGCTACAATTAATGTACATTCTGACAGAACATCACAGTTGAATAGTATAAACGATAATTTTTTAAAATTCATGGCTTTACATGCTATACAACGTCTTCTTTCGGTTAATCGATCAATGACAACAAGGAAGGACGAACCCGAAACACTACTGAACCATCGTCAGCATTCTTCTCATCAGAAAGCCATGGGTTTGAGAAGAACGCCCATACTCTTTGCCAGCTCCGGTTGAAAAATGGTCAGCTGGATAGAAACTGTACTTCCCCTGACAAAGATTTTTGTATCTTCCCTGTGAACTTGCAGGACCCGATCGACGTCGTTGTAGATGATGATTGTCGGCTGTATGTGGGCTTCCCCGTTAAGAAGAGCCGCGTCGGTACAGTACAGCTGTAGAGACCACACCTGTGTAGTGTAGCAGGAATGAAAAAATATAACTTGTTTATTGTGAGACGTAAAGAAAATTAGCCTTGTAACAGCTGATTACGAGTTACGAATGTTTTCAAATAACATCTTTTCTTGAATACATCTTTCTTCGATGCAATTCTTTACATTTATAATTTTAATCTACAAAATCAACTACATTTCTATTTGACTAAGGCTTAATTTCTAAATGTCAATACAATTTCTCATAAATGGGTATCAAATAATTAAAACACATTCAGCGATGATTAAAATCAAGACTAAATCTTAATTGTCTACATCAAAGTCAAGCTGTTTCTTATTAGAAAATGCATTAATCATCATCGTCTCCATCATTTTTAAATCAAATTTTTCAATGCTAAGTTAGTTACTTTTACAAATCTCGATTTAATGACAATGACAAACTCTGATTTCTTTTGAATATAATTTTTACAAAAATTACAAGATTATCCAGGGGTCTGAACTCTATAAGCCTGAGTCCAAATGAGTGCAAAAGTGTGCAGGATATAAAGTTATTGCAAAAAAACTGTGAACATCAAGGCACATTACCTCTCCTTGCTTTCTGTAAGTGATCTTCCAGTCTGCTTCTCGGACCTCACATGGCACTGGACTTCTTGCCGCTTTGACATCCGCTTGTATTCCAAACCTGAGAGTATTTTGAATGCGAACCGTGTCGACCGTGAGGTAGACGTAATCCCTGGGAGAGTAAAATTCCTCATTGAAACATACACCAAGGTGAGCCTGCGTGGGGCAAACAGCCCTGAACCTGTAAGCCTTGGACGCCAGTTCGGAAAGAAGTCGAGAGCATTCTGGCATTGAGTATAGCTGGCTGTATTCCAGCTGATACAGCTGTGAAACCTGAAGCTGTGGAAAACGAATAAGAGGCAGTAGCATGGAGGCATACTTGTCTAGGTTATCCCGATTTGGTTTGGCAAGGAGCCAGGTGACGGTGGCTTCATAAAGAACATATTCTTTCGAAACAACAATTTCTGAACTGCTAAGAAAATCAACTAGAAAATCAACATCCATTCTTGTCCATTCTTCACTGGACACCACTTCAGTAAAGTTCCAGGCTATAGTTTTAGTGCACTGCTTTAAGAGAGAATCAAGACTGATCAGCTTAGCCCAGTTGTACCAGGCCAGGGCATTGTGGACTCTGGGGCTTTTCGCCCATTCGATCATGTAAAAAACACAGAGATCCTTGAGAGACGTAACGTCATACTTGTCGGCCAAGCACAAAATTCCGATGGCCGTCGAACTGCAAATGGCAACTTCGGCGGAATAAAGAAACCGAAGAAACTTGTCAAATACAGCCTGGCACTCTGGAGTTTCTTCAAGTTCCAGCTCAACTGCATTTCTTCCGGAAGGGGAACGAACTCTCTCTCTGACACCATCTTTATCTGAACCTCCAAACTTGCTCAAACTCCACCCCTCTCCGTAAAGCATCGTTCGAAAGACACGGCTGGACTTGGCAAGGACGAACTTGTGGGCTCTGTAAATGGTAGATCCGACCCTAATGATGACGTCGCTAAGAGACTCATTGTTGTAAAACTGAGAGATGCTCGCCACGAAGCTTGGAACATCTCTCAACAATTGAGCACCTGCAAAATAATTAGTCAAATAGGAATGAATAATAACTTAGTGTTACAGAAACCAAAACCATGAAACTGAATCCGTTATTTTAATGAGCAGTTGCTAAATGATCTCTAAAAATTTCAACATATTAGCATATATTAGAATGCTAAAGAATAAATTCTGTACATTCTTCCAATGACATTTTTCAACTTAATACAATCTACTTCCACTAAGTTTATATTACATTACATTATATTGCACTACATTACATTACAATACATTATATTATATTTTAAAAATTGATTAGGATGATGATTATCACAAAGAAAAAAAATCATCATATCTCAATTAATGTGAAACTAGTGAGGCAGCATAGGTTCTTAAGAATGGATTCTAAAGCTCAAAAACAGATGTGTACTCTCTGACCTTCCTCTCTTCCTTGGTCCACAATTTCCTGAGATTTTCTAGGCTCGATCTGAGAGTTCCCTGAACTGGATGATGGCTTTGGCAGAGATGGTGCTATTGCCAGTTTCGATGTTGTTGATGTTGGTGCTGCATTTCCACTTTCCAACTGGCCCAAATCGTCTACCTGTTTATTGTTATAATTATAAACATTATAGATTTGATATATGATTAATGTGAGCCGATCCCAAGAATGAATAGAGAAAGGGGGAAAGAAGCATGATTAAATTATGATCAGCGAAATGAAATACTTCAATACTTTGAAATGCAATACTTTGGTATTTTTTTACATACAGCCATTTCAGTGGAGATCACACTAATTGTAATAACAAGAACATTAGAATCCATATGTTGAAAATAAGTTTTAGAAGCCCACTTAGTATAAAATAAACAAAGCAAGTTAACATACTTTTTTCATTATTATTTAAATTGAAATATTTTACAAAATTGTTTTAATTCAATTCATGAATGCTAAAAATGTGTAAATTTTAAATATTACATTAAATTAAATTCTTTTAAATAATAAGCTTTTGATTTGCAGACAAGAAAAGTACACCACATGGGTCAGATAAGAAGTAGGTAAAAAGAAGGATCTTTCAGATTTATTAAGCAATTCAGAAATTATCCATATTAATATATGAAACAAGAAGAACATACTCAATGCTAGCATTACTTATTTTTGCTTTAAGTAATTTACTTCTCTGAGTTACTCAAACTCTGATACAATTAAAAATGAAATTTTCATATAATGTAATTACGCGATTTGAGAATTGAACTTATGACTTATAGAATAGATTTGAATAGAACCATCTCACACGGATATAATTCCACACGTACATGCTCAACATGCACCAACACAGACACAAAAACCACTCCAAACGTCCACTCACCTCCTCTTTGTTATCATCGGAACAGCGAGGAGATCCCGATTGGTCGACATTTTCGGTCGACATGTTAAATAATTAAATATTGAACTGTTCTGCAGAGAAAATGGATTTTGCGAAAAATAATCTCCAATATGTCGAAGCATTTAGTAATCTGCTTTTAGCTTCGGATCTGCGCCTACTAAAACTAAACTAAACATTAACGGTCTCTAACGTTTATTCTATAATCTATTCTAAGTTCATTTTATTCCTTTCTGCTCTGGGCCTAAATTTTCTTTCATATGGCTTACATACATTTCAACCTAATTCTTGAGATAGTTGCGAAGCGAAAGAAGACCACAATCTATTCTATTGTGAGTATTCTATTGTGTGATGGAAATCCATCTCACGGCCTTTTCGTAGAATAAAATATGATCAACTAGCACATATAACTATAATGATCGTTTCATGTTCAAATCGACAAAAACCTTCATTAAGCCGTCAGGGTTACTGAATTGCTCTTATAATTGTTATTGTAATAAATTGGTTCCAATTGTGTTACAATCGGTAAGACTACATCAGGTCTCTCGATTCACGAATCTCATCTACTTTCCTATAAAAAAAAAAAAAAACAAAGTGAACAAGTAGAACGAGGTCGATCTTAGCCGATGATAACCAAAATATAACCTATCACGCAGCCAAACGAGCCGGGCTATTTGTATTTGTACGCGAAGAATGTTGAAAACAGCTGATCGGTACCACACTGTTAGCCTGTTAATCATCATAAGCACACTTTCACAGTGCTTGTAATAGTAGAAGTAGAACACACACAGACCGGCACAGGGGTGTATACGCGTAAAAACAAGCAGACACAAACACGAACAAACAGATCTATACTATCGTAAAAAGTTTTTAAATCTATCGACGATAAATGTGCTGTATGACGTTATTGTCCAATAAAATCAATCATCACGACTTTTCAGTTAATTAATTATTACGTCTAAGCAAATGGCCATTCGTGTCTTCAAGGTTTTGCAAATACGAAAACAGAATTCCAGTAAGCTAAAAAATATCTGGAGTGGAAAAGACTGTTAAAGAAACCTTGGATGTTATGGAATGAGAGAGCGCGAACCACTCTTGGTGAAATATCTCATATACCTATAATAGCATGGTTTTATGTGTTAATCTAACTATAGTGCTTTTGTGTCTCGAGCTGCCGCTTGGAAATTTACAACATTAAAATAATATAGCTTTTTCCGACGTTATCAAGCAATTTTTGCTCATGAACGCATTTGTGAGTCATAGTCACACACATCAAAACAAAACAATCTATTGCGGTGGTAGCTGTTTACACCGTGCTTTCTAAGCAGGCGTCTATAGTGTATAATCGGTATATCGGTCGATTAAATCGTCCCTTTTACCGATCATCTATATATTATGAAACGTCATAAGGTCGCTGCTATTGCTCCGCGGTTTGCCGTGGAAATAATCGGTAAAATGCTACTGCGCCGGCAGTCCCATATTAAAATTAAACCCTATTCCTACCCTAACCCTTTAGAAAATATGTACATCTTTATCAATTGATCGGAGAATCAATTGTTTTGGCAAAAGCGCCGGCTCAGTAGCAATTTTACCGCTTATTGCCCCGGCTAACGGCGCCCACTGCCTTGGTAATAGTTATAACGTTTCATAATCATTATCGACCCTTTCAAAATCGGTATAAAAGAATATGTGTATAAAAGACATTTTGTACAGTGCTTATATTAGTTCGGCACTATTTTTAATATTTATTATGCACAAGGTCAATATAAAAAAGTGCATCGTTAAGACATAGCCTATTTACTCAATTTTGAACCTTTTCTCGTTATTCAGTCTCTCCAAAATTGTACACAAAAAATTAATTCGGTTAAAATGTCCATGTCGTGATCCAAACCGCTGGACCAATTTGAACAAAGTTTGGCATGGAGGAAAAAAGATAACGGGAGGGTTTAAAAAAATTGCTTTTTATTTTACGTGTTATGGTCACAAGACTTATCTTAGGCCTTAGGCCAATAGTGCCTATGTATACAAACATAGAGGGATTATTACGTATCAAAATTAAAATTGCGTTACACAGTTTAAAGAGGGTTTTGAGCAATTTTTTTTTAACAAATCTGTTATTTATTTTATGTTTTATGGGCAAATCTCAGTGGCGTAGCCTGACCCGTAGGTACTGAACAGGTGCGTAGCCAGAAGGTGACATGAATGAATGTCTCCCCCGTCAAAAAATTTCGACACTTTTTTAGCTGATGAAAAAGGTATCGAGGTCAAGACGAGGGGCTGTGGGCACTTTTTCCAACACTATTTGCCTATGTTACGCACTTCCGCAGGCACATTAGTTTTTTTTGCCAGTTATATATGAACTATCAGTAGATGAAAAAAAATAATTTGAGTATTGTCTTTAATGTAAGCTATATAGTCTGTATGAATTTATTCAAACAAAAACCTAAACATAAAATCAATGCAATTAACAAATCTAAAACAAAGAATATCGTTTTTAGAACTATCAAAAAACATTTTTTTTGCGTTTTTATCTTTGCGGTAGATCACTGAGTTATTGGTTCCCCCACCCAGGCGCGGCGCTGGGCGGGGGGGTCCAGGGGTCCGGACCCCCCCAGCTCCGACAGGTGTCACCCGTGGGATTTTTGCAAATCCGAAGACTTTTTTTACTGGGGGGGGGGGTACTTGAATCTCATTGAGTTAATCACTGTATTTTTAACTGGTTTGAGACTGAGTTTGACTATCTTCAGTTTGCAGTCTTTCTTTTCTTTCATTACTAAATTATTAAAGATACCAAAAAAAAAAAAATGCAGACTAAAAATAGTCCAAAAAAATTTTCGCCTGCGGCGTGCTATCTTTTTTCTTTCTTCCTTTTTCAAACTATCTTTTTGCTGCATGGAGTTTAAACTATATTATAGTGGTTATTCTTAAACATTCTATATAGTTTGATGATGATTCAATGTTTTTTGGTGATAGTTCACTGTTTTTTTTACAGTTAAGTACTTTATGATAATATTGAATAATAATTTTATTAGCTTCGTTCGTTTTCTGAACTCTTACTTCGTGTTAGTTGAATACATTTTAATTTTTGAAAAAACTAGTAATAACAACAAATATTTTTACATTTTTATTTGAACTTTGCTTTGCTATAACAAACCTAGATAAACTAAAGAAAAACAGGACTAAATTGTGATCTGCTAGTGTAAATACTTCAGTATTTATTTCTTACATAGTTCTATTGCAGTTTTAAAAAAAATGAGCAAAGGACTATAAACTATATATATACACACACACATATATATATATATATATATATATATATATATATATATATATATATATATATATATATATATATATATATATATATATATATATATATATATATATATATATATATATATATATATATATATATATATATATATATATATATATATATATATATATATATATATATATATATATATATATATATATATATATTATCTTTGGACATTTTGGACCCCCCCAGAACAAAATTCCTGGCGCCGCCCCTGCCCCCACCACCTGCTTCTGAGGTATGTTTTAACTCGCCTAATACATCTTAAATTTTCTCGTTTTCAACTCATGGCACCAGCAAGGTCAGGGAAATGCGCACCCTCATATGATCAGTATAATAAAATATAACTCCTCAACGACCTGTAGTTTTCATACGTTACATGCAAAGTAGCATGGAGAGCAATACCAGCAAACGTGCTCTCAACTTCCTGGTTCAGTTTGGACCTATTTGTCAATCTTATTTTCATCTCTCACCTGAGCGTCAGTGAGCGTGAGAGCAGAACTCGGGCCGATAAAATTTGATCCCCGAGCCAAAATAACTCCATCAAACACTACAATGTCTCTTTATTTCCAGAATGTACTAATCGGTTTTTATATAAAACCAGATGTGGGTATTTCATTCTTAGTTTCTATCTTTTTTCGTCTTATAGGGTATAACTTGACTTTTTTGATAAATTTTAAGCTTGCGATTGCAAACGACAATGATTTATCTTATCGCTTTACGATTGAATTCTTTACAAAGTTTCTTGGTACGTATTAGCATGTTTTAATTTTTAAATTAAGTTGCTTAAAAGTGCGGACTGAAGTGATATCAAGAAACGTTAGTTAGAAACGCGCCTAAAAAGTAAGTATAATATTCTTAAAATGAACATTTGCAACTTTAGCAAAAAACGTTTTCCGTTCTAAAATGTTCTTTAAACGCCCAGATATTATCATTAGAAGGTGGTGATATCTCTGCTAAATTATCTTTTCTTGCAAAAATGTCTTCCCGTCAGAAATTCCTGACTACGCGCATGGTAATAAATTGGGATTTTTGCCCGTTGTTAATGTTCATTTTTTCCGTTTTGATAACTTATTTCCTGGCCAGGGCCAGACCATTGCAAGGTTCTATTTAACGGTTTAACACCTCATAATTTCACAATTGCTGCGGCAGTTAAGTTAAGCAGTGTCATCCCACACTTATTCACGAGCTGATCCTGAGGCTACTGGCACTGAGGGTAATTCCCAAAATGCGACCTCCCAATATTATGACCTTTACATTTTTTCTGATGACGTAGTACGGTGCCAAGATATGTGACGTCACTAAAATTTCATTCCTGGCTTTAATACGGCTGATCGTTTTCCTCCTTATGATCTTGTTCAATGTCTGTGTTCAGATACATTCCGTGATATTTAGAACTATATCAGCTCATGGCATGTTCATCGTCTGTGTCGTCATATATAAGAAAGGAGTCTGACGGAACGTGACATGAAAATAGGGTGTCAACAACCTGACAAAAAGCGTCTCACTTATTGAATTGGCTGTTTCTAAGTAAAAAAAAGTAGCATGGAGAGCAATACCAGCGAACGTGCTCTCAACTTCCTGGTTTAGTTTGGACCATTTTATGTTTATCTCGCCAATCTCATCACCATTCAGAGTTGAAGTGGTCCTGATTCACGAGATATTATGTCACTGATCAGGAAAGCTGTTCTGCTTATGCCCTTACGTTTATACTGCTTGCTTATAGCCTAGAGAAGTTGCTCAAACGGCAAAGGTTTTTATGCAAGTTCTACATTCTTCAAACTTCAACAGCATATACGATTATCATGATTTACCTGCATTCTGTAAAGGATCCTCAGCGTTGAGACGTGAAAATCCATGTAAAACTTTAAAAACTGTGTGGTTTGCACATAAAGTAATACAGTTACAATATACTAAGTAACTACCTACTTGATAAGATACTATGTCACATTTAAAAAATAATACTTTTGCAATAACTAGTGGAACATCACAAAGGCCAAAAATCGGCCAACTTTGTCGATTAAATAAGAGACTCAATGCGGGAAGTTTCTATTTCATGTTCTCGCTTTTATTGATTAAGAATGAAAACAGAAACAAAAGCACCATGGCGACACAAATATATCTAAAAAATGTTCTGCAAGGTTCATTCATCGGCAAAATGTTCCTTTGATTTTATAGTTTTTGTTATTTTTTACAAGTTGATCTTTTTTAATAAAGATTAAAAAATATTATGACTAAGAAATATTAGTTTCCCTGTTTTTCAACATGTAGGTTTATATGGGTACATACGTGACAGGTCATAAAGGACAGCTTTTAAAAACAGAGAAGCAATCGGACCGACGACGCAATTGAAGGCTTTCATGTCCTAATTAATTCGTCATTTGAGATATTACATAACGATTGTCTGAAATTTTAACCAGTTACTATGATAATTAGAAAAACAAATATTGTTTAAACAGAATAATAAAATAGAAATGGGTGGATTATTGACAAAACAAAAAACGCAGCTGCGCAGATTATGAATAAGCTAAATTTAGAAAATTCAGCTAGCAACAACTAAATTATAATATTAAACGCGCAATAAGATGTGTTGCATCAGCAAGACCTTGATTTTGGCTAATTCTGACAATACAACAGGAACAAATTTTAATAATACAAAATATAATATTTTTTAAACGCAATTAAGTTCAAAAAACAAAAAAAATTCACTTATTGATTAATTATATTAAGCGGAGTCGGTTATTCACCAACGAATCACATTCGAGAAGTCTTTGTTTTCTAGAAAAAGTACATGACGTAAGGGTCACGTGAGTAAAGAATATAAAAGCTTCCTTGTTGCGCTGAGGTGGACATAATTGCGCTGTACCAGTTCCAAGCTTGTGTTTAGAGAAGATTTCTTTCGCTACGAGAATTTTTTTGACAACGAAGGTGATTTTTTCTTATAAACTAATTACTATATATAAATTTATAATTGCTTTGTCATGTTTGTCTATTATTTTATTCACCTTTCGATTGCTTGCTAGTTTACTAATAGTAATTAATAACTATCGAATGCTAACAAAGCGGCTACGGTTCTTCCCTTAAGCATTTGTTGAAAAATTGCTCATAAATACTATGTTCGTAATTGGCAAGCTCCGTTTCTATTATAGGCCATTTTATCAGTACATTTTGTATCGCCAATAAATGTTTATATAAGCTATATATATATATATATATATATAAATATATATATATAATATATATATATATATATATATATATATATATATATATATATATATATATATATATTTATATATATATATATATATAAATTATATTTATATTTATGTATATACATATCTGTTTCCATAAAGAAACATATACATTTGAATTGTTACAGTTCTACATATCTTAATTACAATTGTAATTTTCTTGTCTTTACCAGATAAAATGCAGATTTTTGTAAAGACCCTAACTGGCAAAACCATCACACTCGAAGTAGAGCCCAGTGATACTATTGAAAATGTTAAAGCCAAGATTCAAGACAAAGAAGGCATTCCCCCAGATCAGCAAAGGCTCATCTTTGCCGGCAAGCAGCTCGAAGACGGTAGAACTCTGAGCGACTACAACATCCAGAAAGAGTCTACCCTTCATCTGGTTCTCAGACTGAGAGGTGGTATGCAGATTTTTGTAAAGACCCTGACGGGGAAAACCATCACTTTGGAAGTTGAGCCCAGTGATACTATTGAAAACGTTAAGGCCAAGATTCAGGACAAAGAAGGTATTCCCCCAGATCAGCAGAGGCTCATCTTTGCCGGCAAGCAGCTCGAAGACGGTAGAACACTGAGCGACTACAACATCCAGAAAGAGTCTACCCTTCATCTGGTTCTCAGACTGAGAGGTGGTATGCAGATTTTTGTAAAAACCCTGACTGGCAAGACCATCACACTCGAAGTCGAGCCAAGTGATTCTATCGAAAATGTTAAAGCTAAAATTCAAGACAAAGAAGGCATTCCTCCAGATCAGCAGAGGCTCATCTTTGCCGGCAAGCAGCTCGAAGACGGTAGAACACTGAGCGACTACAACATTCAGAAAGAGTCTACCCTTCATCTGGTTCTCAGACTGAGAGGTGGTATGCAGATTTTTGTAAAGACCCTGACTGGGAAAACCATCACTTTGGAAGTTGAGCCCAGTGATACTATTGAAAACGTTAAGGCCAAGATTCAGGACAAAGAAGGTATTCCGCCAGATCAACAGAGGCTCATCTTTGCCGGCAAGCAGCTCGAAGACGGTAGAACACTGAGCGACTACAACATCCAGAAAGAGTCTACCCTTCATCTGGTTCTCAGACTGAGAGGTGGTATGCAGATTTTTGTAAAGACCCTGACTGGGAAAACCATCACTTTGGAAGTTGAGCCCAGTGATACTATTGAAAACGTTAAGGCCAAGATTCAGGACAAAGAAGGTATTCCGCCAGATCAACAGAGGCTCATCTTTGCCGGCAAGCAGCTCGAAGACGGTAGAACACTGAGCGACTACAACATCCAGAAAGAGTCTACCCTTCATCTGGTTCTCAGACTGAGAGGCGGTATGCAGATTTTTGTAAAAACCCTGACTGGGAAAACCATCACTTTGGAAGTTGAGCCCAGTGATACTATTGAAAACGTTAAGGCCAAGATTCAGGACAAGGAAGGTATTCCGCCAGATCAGCAGAGGCTCATCTTTGCCGGCAAGCAGCTCGAAGACGGTAGAACACTGAGCGACTACAACATTCAGAAGGAGTCTACCCTTCATCTGGTTCTCAGACTGAGAGGCGGTATGCAGATTTTTGTAAAGACCCTGACTGGGAAAACCATCACACTCGAAGTCGAGCCAAGTGATTCTATCGAAAATGTTAAAGCTAAAATTCAAGACAAAGAAGGCATTCCTCCAGATCAGCAGAGGCTCATCTTTGCCGGCAAGCAGCTCGAAGACGGTAGAACACTGAGCGACTACAACATTCAGAAAGAGTCTACCCTTCATCTGGTTCTCAGACTGAGAGGTGGTATGCAGATTTTTGTAAAGACCCTGACTGGGAAAACCATCACTTTGGAAGTTGAGCCCAGTGATACTATTGAAAACGTTAAAGCCAAGATTCAGGACAAAGAAGGTATTCCTCCAGATCAGCAGAGGCTCATCTTTGCCGGCAAGCAGCTCGAAGACGGTAGAACACTGAGCGACTACAACATCCAGAAAGAGTCTACCCTTCATCTGGTTCTCAGACTGAGAGGCGGTATGCAGATTTTTGTAAAGACCCTGACTGGGAAAACCATCACACTCGAAGTCGAGCCAAGTGATTCTATCGAAAATGTTAAAGCTAAAATTCAAGACAAAGAAGGCATTCCTCCAGATCAGCAGAGGCTCATCTTTGCCGGCAAGCAGCTCGAAGACGGTAGAACTCTGAGCGACTACAACATCCAGAAGGAGTCTACCCTTCATCTGGTTCTCAGACTGAGAGGCGGTATGCAGATTTTTGTAAAAACCCTGACTGGCAAGACCATCACACTCGAAGTCGAGCCAAGTGATTCTATCGAAAATGTTAAAGCTAAAATTCAAGACAAAGAAGGCATTCCTCCAGATCAGCAGAGGCTCATCTTTGCCGGCAAGCAGCTCGAAGACGGTAGAACTCTGAGCGACTACAACATCCAGAAAGAGTCTACCCTCCATCTGGTTCTGAGACTTAGAGGTGGAATGCAGTAGAAGAACACTTATATTTTTGCAAAAACTTCTGCTTTCTGATTTCTTTGTTTCAATCCTTTTCTATTATTTTTCAGACAATAGTTTTTCAATGTGATTTTATAGCAAAACTACATCTGCTAATAATTATTTTCAAATAAAAACTACTGTTTTTCTACTGTGAATGTTTCTATAATCTTAATTTTAGTTGGTGTTAGTGATGTTAAGTAAAAGGTTTGATGTCGTGTCGGGTCAAGTCTTGGTCGTCCGTTGTCTCAGGCTGTGTGCTTTCCATTTGTGTCTCTAATCGCTAGTTTGTGATCTGAGACTTTTCCTTGAGCATACAGTATATAAATAGGTCATGAATGAAAGTTGTGTATTATAATTATTAAGGAAGTTGCACAACTCCAGAGCATGGCTTACATTATTAAGTTTAACAGCCGAGGGTAGTGGACTCCAGACTTGTGATGCATCTATGAGGACAAACACTTATCTGAAACACCATTTGTTAGGATAGATAAATCTTAAATGGTTTTTGTTAGTTCTAATATAATTGGTTCAATTAGAGAAACTATATATATAAATTGAGTAAAACAACTAAAAAAGACGGTGTAATATGCATTTATTAGTATGTGGGGTACAAAACATGTTTAAAAAAGCTGTTTAGTAAAAATATTTTGTCATTCCTTTGCAGTTTTTTTCTAGTAATTTAATAAAATAAGAAAAGTTTAAAGAAGATAACACTCATAAGTAGAGTTGTTACAATTAAGTAGTTGGTCATAAGTTTCAGCTGAACCATTATTTCTTCATTTGTTACCTGTTGGACATGTAAGATTAATTTAAAAAATATCAAATTTTAATTGATTGGTCAGTGTTTGGGGGAATGGAGAGCCAATAACTAGTGTTCATCTGGCGACAGATATTGCTAAGAATAACATTAAGAAATACATTACTAACATGTAATTCTTGAATGTCACCGTTTGGAGATGCACGACCTGAACTCAAATTTATACTGGCATTCTCAACTCTGCATGGTAATCTGTATATTTGGAAGAATAATGGGTTTTAGGAACAATTATAGTCAATATTTTTGTTATTCAATCAATCAATTATTTATATAGCGCTATTTCCGCTGTTTACCAATTCATAATGCTGCAAAGTATCAACCACATACATTTTTTTCAATGCAAATGCTCCATCATGTCTGACAAAAGCAAGCAGTCTTCAGGGAAAGAGAAACAATGATCTACATACGTAATTCCCGATGTCTGCACGAATTTTAGCAATTTCGCATAATGCGGTGGTTGGCAGTTGATAAAATAGGTGCGAACAGGCGTGCAATGAAAGTTATTACACAGTTGTACACTGTCAGTCATATAGATCCAAAACGTTTTTACATAAGCTTATTATGCAAGAGGTTATCCGATGATGTCAAACTTTAAGCTGGATTTAGTATTCAAATAAGAACATCCCAAGATATTGAAGCTGTCTTTTAAAGGCATGGCACGTAGTGATTTTGATTTGATTGATCCATAGCATAAACATTTTTTTATATTGCTGAGGAGGCAGAGCAACCACATCGTCTAATTACCACTTTGAATTATTTACAAAAAAACCGTCATTTTTGACGGGGGTATTTATAGTTATATTCAAGTTCATACAGAAAAAGACTTGAGCCATGGGCATACCCTAAACAATGTTTTGCTGATGGAGCACGATAAATAATGTATAGGGCTTTCTAAGCTATGAAAAACTAGAGATTTTCTTGCAAAGCATTTAACTTAACAAATATAATATAAAAATTATTCACTGACCTATGCTCAGCAAAATCATCAGAATTTTTTGGCATGGTTTTCCACAATTCTGTCACTGCCCTATCCTCTTTGATGGCTGCTTCATCTCTGATCATCATGATCATAACCAGAAATTTGTCTTTGCCTATGTTGCATTGCTTGCCTGTTTGTAAGGATATGGATTTATTCTATTACAAAATTTATGATAATTATTTATAATAATTTTTTCTAAAATTATAATAAATAATAACCGGATAACAGTGTCAAAGAGACTTTTGTGGAACTTTGAGGTCCAATGGTACCCAGGATTGGACGGACCTTAAAAATGTCGGGAGATGTGGTTTTGATCTGAAGATTAGATAAAAACAAACTATCAAACACGTTAACTTATATGGTGCTTTTTATTAAATTCAAAAGCGCTCTTTAATAAATTTGCTAAATAAAATCAAATCGTTAAAAACTATTCATATAACTGATTCAGGAAAACAGCAGATATAATATATGAATCTTATAATAATTAATCACAAAAAACTTCTCATAGCATTTTTGCCTTTATTTAAAATGTATTTTTAATGCAGATGCAAAAATTACCTGGTTATGTTCATGTTCAACATTTAGTCTAAAACATCACTTGAGATTGAGTTTTTAATTTAATCATAACTCGTAAAAACATTCCAACCTTGTAAGCAGCGTGGCAGTTTGATTTGTTGGTGATGGTTAGTGACGTCACTGCATCATAATAGCCTGAGCCGTTTTGTACAAATTTGATGAACTCTGCAGGACTGAACGTGACAAGAACAAAATGTCAACATTCGGTGCAATTCCGTCGTATAAAAACTCGAGAAATCGAATTACAGTTTATAAAAATTAGTTTGATATATAAGAGTTTTGTTACATTACAGTCTATTTTGTATTAATGTTGGGTGCATTGGGACTAAATAAAAAAAATTCAAAATATAAGTAAAATTTTGGTATAAGGGAGTTTTATATAAAGGGATTATGCTGTATGTGTATGTATCTGCTTCTCTGATTTTTTATAAAACAAAATAAGCAATCATATTTAATTAAAGCATGACAAGCACATTTCATGATTTTCTGGCTTTTCATTTAATGCTAATTTTTCATTAAAAACGATTTTTTAATTCAACTAATTATATAATTACTAGTGGTTTTGCCTGCCCCAAGAATGGTTGTTTTAAAATTACGATGTACTTTGGATACATTTTATAAAAACAAAATAACATTTGATAACCATACAAAAATTTTTTTTTATATATAAGCAAATTTAATGAAATTTTTTTATTGTGTTTAAATTTTCAATTTACTAACGTATTTCATATAAATTCAAAGAATGTGAAAATTAAAGAGTGCAATAATTAGTTATTAAAGAATCTGTGGTCCTTGCTTCTGAGATTTTTTGAAATCTCATTATATAATATTTTTCGATTGCAGCGCCTCTTCTTTTGATCTCTAGGACTGAGAGTGTATATAGGTACAATTGCATAATAACCTTTATTAAACGCCTGCGCGCAATAAATTCTCACGTTCAAATCGATATCGTCTATACGACTAATTACGTAAGCGTGACAGAATCAGTGAGTGAGTGAGTGAGTGAGTGACATGGGCTACTATAATATAGATGTTTGATTTGTTATTTCAGAACTTAAATAATCAATTTTTTAAATAATTTTTTTTTCAAAATTCAATCGAATGTACTGTCATGAAGAGAGAGCCTATATTTCAAATTTAAGCTCAATTGGATACTGGAAATTTGTTAATTTTCACTTTCAAGACCAGCAGTAAAGTTAATATAAGGGATTTGAAAAAGAACATACTAAATTTGAGAAACAAAATATGTTTTTATTACAATTTGAAAAAATACTTACAATAAAGAAACAGAAGAAACCGTTTGCTTTGGCTGATCCTAAAAAAATGTTCAGAAAATAAAATATAAAAAAACGTTAGACAACAATCTAAATAATTTGAATATTAAAATTCTTGGGGCGACTCCTTTAAACTTGAAAAATCTCAGCAACTTTTTTGCAGAAGTTCTACTGAAAGATACAACTCTCAAGTTGAACAAGTTTTTTTTTGGACCCATTATTCAGCTGGTATAAACTACCAAACAAAGTGGATGATTAACATAAAAATGAAATGAAAAGAAAAACAATACAGTTGGATGGGACAAAAAATGTGAGTTGTTATCATACATCCTTTGAATGCATACCATTAACCACTTGAACCAACTCTCTTGAAAATTTTATGATATATAAAAAAAAACTTCATTCTTTTAAAATGATTTGCATATCGGATACGACTACATACTTCAGTCACCGTAAAAGGCAAGGTTGACGAGCTGTCGTCGAGAGAAATCGGACGTTGAGTGTCGGTCGCAGTTGTTTGCGGCATTGGTGTCGGAAGCTGTTAATAAAAAACTCCCCAGTTGATGTTGATTATTATTTAAAAATTAAATTTAACAATTGATTAGTTTTAATTCAAGTTAACAATAAAAAACAGTTTGAACAGTGAGGCTATTTGTTGGAAGAAATTATGATAGCACTTCTATTGAAAATCTGTGGAAGATTCCATATAATTGGGATAGCATTAACATTTCTACTAGTAATAATATTAGAAGAGAAATAAACTTAGAATTATTAAACTATTGAGACAAAACATAATAGTCACTTGAAAAATTGCACTGTTCTATAGATTGATATTTAAACTTTGATCGACCCAAACAATGTTACTGTTCTAAAAATCGTGAAGATAAACTTTACTGTTCTATGAATCGATAACTTAGAATTCAACAGTTCTATAAATCTCCATTTAAACTTTCACAGCCACAAACAGTGTTATGCTCCAGGGATGGCAATAAAAGTTTAACAATGACCTGTCTTGGTTTTCATGACAAACAGAAACAAACGATTTGCTTTTGTTTCACACATTGAAACAACACAGATAAATTGAATAAGAAAAAGCTTTGATTAGTATCACCCAATAATAGTCTCATAAGAAAAGCTGGTTGTACAAAAAAGGGTTGTGCCACACATTTTATATCTTAGTTTCTTTTTTGTCTTAAGACAAGAGGCTGGACTGAACATGCATTTTATTGTGAACGGCAATTAAAAAACAAAGAAATTAAATGAGTCACCCGCCATTCGTATATAATTACCATAGAAACCGTTCTGTGGTGATAATTACCAATCATTATAGTCAGGTATTTTTATTAGTAACAGATGAGCATTATAAGTAATTAGATTAAAACATTTTTCGTTTTTAACAAGTTTTTTAAATGCAATAACATGGCCACCCTGCATCTTCTTGCATATCATTAAATACAACTATAAAAAAAAAGTTCACAGAAAGATCAATTATGGAAATTTCGTGCTGGATCTCAAAAGAAGGCAGATGTGTGTTAAATATTGAAAATATAAATATAAATATTGAAACATAAATATTGAAAAGTATGAAAAAAATGAAATAAAGTAATGCCGATCAGCTAAATTGAAAGTTGTTTCACACATGATCAAGTCTTTTCTCATTTATACAACTCGTTCGAAACAAACAATACGTTTTGTGGTTTAAAACTATAATCAAGTAACATAAGAAATTTAATCGTCATTTAATTTTAGGATTGAGAAAGCTGGTCAAAATTTAAAGTTTAAAATCATCTGTGTTGATAACATATAATACTCACGCTCTCCAGGGTTTTCACGGTCCTATGACGCACTTCAGCCAACGGGGATGACGAGACGCTTGACATAGGTATAACTTCTCCCCAACTGTCCTCGATCGACGCCTCCCCACTGTCCGTAAATTCCTCAGAGTTTCTCGAGGGAGTCGATGGCATTTCACTCTGTTGTCAATGAAGATTCGCAATTGTATTGCATTGTATAAAAATTTATGTTTATTTTTATTATTATTATTGTTATTATTATTATTATTATTATTATTATAACAAAACCGTAATTATAATAACTCCAAAGTAAGTACGCCAGAGTTATTACAGGTCAAATTAACTCAGCTGCCATTAAGTACCAAATTGTCGATTGCTGTATTGATTCTGCTGAGCAATCATTGGAAATAATGAAAATTACGAGCTCTTCGGTATAATCATGTTATATCTAAGTTCAGAGGACTGTCCAAATTACTTTGATATATCAAAGTTTTAGTACATCAAAAACTATTTTGCTTCAAGGTTGTGTGCAGTGAGATTATTTAACAAAACTTTGATATAAACCGAGTTTCGATATAGGCGACTTTTACATAATGAATTAATATTTTTTATCAACAAAAAACAAAAATTCACAATGCAGAGACGCATGCATTCTGGCTCAGAACACTAAAAGTACCAACATTTCCTCCGAGATGAATGAACAGCTGATCGCGGTTGATGTATTTCTGGAGTTGGTTCTTCTTCACTACAAGGACAAACTTTTGCTGTTCTGCCGTCAGCCAGGTCTTTATGACCTGCCACAATGCTGGTTGTAGAAAAAAATCAGCTGAGTGAAATCATGTGATCATAATACCAGAGTAATTATATATATATATATATATATATATATATATATATATATATATATATATATATATATATATATATATATATATATATATATATATATATATATATATATATATATATATATATATATATATATATATATATATATATATTGATGTATTTAAACTACCAAACAAAGTGGATAATTGTTATCATACATCTTTTCAAATTATTTATTCGATTTAGTGCTCAAAACAAAAAAAAACTGTAGAGAGCTAGAAAGTTACTGGGCAAACGAAACTTCCTTATAGCACAACTTGAACTGCTATAAGTATATTTCAATTAGACAGTAAGCCTCCCTAGCAGTGAGAGAATGTGTCAGTCAACTTATCGGGGTAACTTTATTATACTGCAGAAGCTGGCAGACATGAGTTAGACAAAAGCTGATAGTCAGTTTAAGGGATATGAAAAAGTTATCAGCTTAACAGAGTTACCCGAAACGAGCTTTTTCAGCTAGAAGTTGAACCCAGCACAGTAGCACATGAAACCAAACAGTATAAAACTAGAAGGCCATAGTGATTTTTGAAAGAAGGTAAAGAAATAATTTATAGAAATATTTATTTATTTGCTATAAACCGAGGCAACACCACAAATATTAAATTAAATGCAATTAAAAAAAATGTCTAAACTAGAAGAAAAAAAACCTTCAAAAAATTACCATTCAATATCCAAGGAAGTTCAACAACGAGTAGATATTCTGTTTTAATTGAAGCAATAAAAAAAATTGAACATCAAAAAAATAATTGAAGTGATATTAAATAACAAGTAAGCCGTAAAAACCAGGTTTTTCTCACAAATCCCTTGTATTTCAGGACTTGTTGGCTTTTCATTTATTGCAAAACAATTTCTTTTAAAATTACATTTTTTTACATTTTGTAAACATTAATTTTATCGTATTTGATTTGTTTTTGTTCGTTTGGAAAATAAAAACGTTGGGCGTTAGTCGAATATATATATAGATCACAGATTTTAGTTATTGTGCCCAACGCTTATATCTTCCGAACAAAGCAAAAAAGTTTGGTTCGAAAAATTTTATTTAGAACACTTAAATATTTCATCTAACTCTACATTATGCAGTGTACTCATATTACATTTGTCTGTAAGACAGAAAACTATGGGTGAATCTTTTAGGGCAAAATTAATGGAAGTTGACTACTGTGGTTTTAACATTTAGAGTTAATTCATCAAGTAATGTGTTTCTAGTTCTGACAGAATAAAACTTTTCTGATGTGATAATACAAGAATTCTCTTCAGTCTAGAACTCAAGTTGAATATTGAAACAAACAATCATTTTAATCATTTCAAATGATAAAATACTGAATATTGAAATATATGAATTTCTAATTGTTCATGAATCTAAATAAAACAAAATTCACTATCATTTTCATTATCACCAAACACCATTATCTCTGATGATAATATACAGAAGCAGCTTATCTTATGTCAAATATTTATTGACCTAGATATGTGAATGAATTTTTAAAAGTAAATTTAGGAAATTATTGGATATATAGAGTTATCATCGTCATCATCTCCACATTTATCATCAGCATCATTAGCATCACCATCATCAGCATCCTCATCTTCACAATTATTATCATCATTATCATCACCTTCACAATTATCACCACCAAGGCAGACCGGTCACAAATTACACATTTTAAAACTTAATTGACCAATAATAAGTGGTTGAAACAAAAAAAGGGGAAGTGTAATGATAACCTATTTGCATGTAAGCTTAGCAATATTCATAATAATTCTGCAAGTTTTTGAAAGTCATTATTTTTTATAGCTTAAGTTGAGTCTTAAATTTTTTTACTATAAATTAAAAAAATTTGTTTCAATATAAGAAATTTTTTTAGCATTTGTAGATTCCCTAATTTATGTAAAATCAATTTAGATTGTTCCGAATTCAGAATAGTTGAGCAATGATTTAAAGATCAAATCTGAATATTCATAAGCAGTGAATAATTATAAAATCATGCCTGTGTATCAACAAATTAAATGAGGCAACAGTTGTATTTATATATTTATTTATAAAGAAAAAATTAATAATAATAATGCACTAACCCAACATGTAAGGAAAGTACGTCGTGAAACAGCTGATGAGGAATTTGACGATGTTTGTATCCTGACACGAACGACGAATTAGAATAAATTTTAAAAATTAATAAATAAAATATTCATTTATTTAGTTTGAATCAATTTGTACAATATAGAGAACATCATCTATTAAGTTAAAGTACAAAATGGCACATCAGGCATAATCAAAACATAGAAAATCAATATATATATATATATATATATATATATATATATATATATATATATATATATATACAAATTAATTAAAACAATCAATCAATATATTGATTAAAGTTAAAATAGCATCCTTTTATGGAGCCACCTATGATGACACTTACAACGTTGTACAGTCCCGTCCCAGTCATGTCGAGAAGAACTACAATCCTCTGACCCATGTTGGCTTGGAAAGCTTTCTCCAGCTGCCAGACGAGATACTTCTTTGCATTGGTCGAATATGTTGTGTCTTTCTTCATTTTTACAACTTGTACATGTACTGAAAAATTCACAGAGATATAATACAGTATGTGAATACAATGAAAATGCTGTGAATGGAGATATAATACTGTATCTGTATGTGAATACATTGAATACGCTGTGCACCGAGATATTATACGGTATGCATACAATAAATAGGCTGTGCAAGGAGATACAATACAGTATGCATACAATGAAGACACTATACACAAAACTAATAAAGCTTCTATAAAACTAATCCAATATTCATAGAAATAATATAGTATGCATAGAATTGCATTGTGCATAAAACTAACACAGCATGCATACAACTAATACAGTACAATATACACAAAAAAATCACTTAGTTTAATACATCATTTTAGCCAGGTCTTAGAAAATTGTATATAATGTATGAAATGCCAAGAATCATATAAATTTAGAAAATTGTTTTTTATACAGATAAATTTAGAAAATTATTTTTTATACAGATCGATCTAAAGTTCAAATAAAATATTTTTCTTACATATCCTGTGACCGTCTTTGTCTTTGTTGCAGAAAAAGATCGTGTTTGATGTCATCAAAGATACAGGAAAAGAGGATGAGGACAAGTCTTTGACGGTTAAAAATTATATTAATATTAAGTTGAATCAAATTTTAGACAAAAATGTAAAATTAGTTCGTTGCAAAAAATATAAACTGAACGATTTTTAAATAATCTTAAATGTTTTAAAAATTAAGTTCATGCTGAAATAAACCTTTAACTCCAAATGACTTTCTCCACTCTAAAGATGTGTGCAAAAATTTTGAGGCTTGCACCACATCCTCTTTATTGTGTTTTAAATATGCATCAAGAAATCTCTCATCGCTGGCAAGTTGTTTCAAATCAGCCTCTTCGTACAACCCTTTTGAAATGTTTTCTAAAAACCAAAAAAAATCATGATAAAATAAAAAAAATTATCACAGATATAAAACTTATGATTTACCTTTATAGTCTGCTGAAAATCGTTCTCGTAATTCTAATTCTGTCTAATTAACAAAGAAATGTATGTAACAAATCTATTTATTTAAGGTTTTAAGTTAAAACCTTTCTAACAACTTAATAACTTTATTATTATTATTATTATTATCATTAGTCAATTATTTTTAATCACAATATTATGAGAAGAAATTGTAAAAAATGAACAACAAACAAAATTGAAAACAAGAGCCCACTAAATAACCGTAATACAAACATCTTTCTCACCATAATTATAAAATCTTTCAAGGCGATGTAAACCAGTTCACAGACTACAAAGTTAATAATTTAATTCAACCAACAGGTGTTTCTCGTCGCGTACTCATTTCATTGTTTCTTTTCTTATTTATTTACTTCAGCCAGCTGAGATAATGATACTCTACAGCTCAACATAGATTTAAATAAATTTATTAAATACTTGATCATACAAAAACATAGTAATTTATTCATATACTATAAAATAGTTTTATAATATTTAATTAAGTATTTTAGTTAACTTTCAGAGTCTATCTGCAGGCAGTAACCAGTGCAGGTGAGTACGGGCGTGTTTTTTTCACCAGGTATCACCCCATTCACCAAAGCATTTTTTAATTCTTTACATTCATTTGTTACGCGTTTTTATTCACCTGATAAATCCCTTCTCGATAAACTGTGGTGAGTGTGGTTTAAGCCAGAGCGTTCATCAGTCTAATAAGAAAAGGCGTCACGGAAAAATTTGTCGAATTATAAATTGCTTTGGTGAATGTGGTTAATAACCTGGTTAATAAAAAACACATGCCCTACCTGTTAACCATTAACAACTCATCTCGAGGCCTCCAAGTGGCTGTTTGTGCACAAAATTGAATTCATAGTTCCAGGTGTGCTCTTATCAAAGTTGTGTAAAGCCTCAATAGTTTTTCCTTTTCTGGAATATCATTGTTCTTCTAACCATTCCTATCTACTCGGTTAGCTTGCTTTGCTGCTTTTGTACATTTTCTTTAAAGTTTGCCACAGTTGTGCATATCACAATTTCTTTTTTAGATGCTTTCATTATAATTCCTCAAATTTTATATCAGAAATCTTGATTTCTGTTACCCATACGCATCACAAGTTAAACATGATGCCAATCTAAAAGGAACCATTTTGGTACAAACTTATAAGTGTTTTAATTAAAAAAGTTTTATATTAAAAATATTTAAATATTTAGTTTTGTAATATTTTCAATTTTTGTTTAAATTGAGATAAAAGACCAATTTATTAAAAGTCAAGATCCACTTTTTGTTGTGTTGGTCGAGGTTATTGTTTACCTGGAGATTAATTCATTCAGAGATATTTGCAAGAGGTGTGAAATGGATGATACCAGTGGCGTCATTTGTAAGGGGCAGAGGAAAATTGCCTTTATTCTCACCAAAGACTCAACATTTTACAAAAATTTTACACAAAATTCTATACTTATTCCTGAGAAAAAGCTGATGGGGGTAGCTAATTTTTAACAATTTTTTCCAAGGATATCCAAAAAAGCTGAGGACCGGGGGTATTCGTAGCTATTTTTATAGTTTTCACGTCCAGTGGGACCTACTTCAACGTCATCATGAGGGTCCCACGCCAACCTCTCAACGTTACGTTAATCTAAGAATCTAAATTATTCTAAAATTTAGAATCTAAATCTATGGGGGCCCTATTTCAAATTCAGAAAAGGCAACCACCTCCCTGCTTCCTAAAATACGTTCATGGTTTGAAATTTGTTTATAGAAAATATGCTGTAAAAATAATTTTGATACTGTTGAAAATAAAAAAGTTCTGAACAAAAAGGCACAAGATTTGTTTTTTGAGTCGCCTGGTGATCCAACAGTGCTGCTAACTTCTGCGTCAATAATGGAGGCATTAGAATCAAGACCGTTTTTTGATTTTGAAAGTGTCATGAATTGGAAGCCAGCCATTACTGATTTTTTAAGAAAAACTTCATCAGTTTGTTTTTATAAGATTTTTGAATTAATTGCATTAGATTAATCCATTTATTTTCTAATATTGGTACAAATATTTTTTTCAAAGAATCATTGGAAAAAGAAATTTGATAGTAATTCTAGTTCTCAAACTTTGATATGCCATGATATGAAAGGTGGCTTCTTGTCTGACAAGTGGTCGCTGGGTAGTCCGGAGGCCGACAGTTACAGATTCTGGCATTGGTGGCAGATTGATATATTTGTTTATTTCAGCCATTGTTTCATCACCATTCCTCCAACTGGATGGATCAAAGCAGGGCACAAGAATGGTGTCAAAGTTCTTGGTGATTGATTTGATCTTCTGTTTATAATCATGTTAAGTTTTTCCTAGGAGCTTTGATTTGATTTTAAAATTGACCCAACCCCAATTTAGTATCGGTGAAGACAAATTATTATTTTAAAATAATTGATGATAATGATTGGGCTAAGCCTTGTTGTTTCTAATTAATTTTTAAAAAAATTTTATGTTTGCACATTGGTCTTTTTTGATTAAAAGTGAATATTGAACAGTAATAAACATTGGAGGTAATAATCAAATCATTGTAGGTTTAAAATTAATATTTTTTATTTGTAAAATGGTTTTTTAAATGCTTTTATTTAAATGCTTTTATTTTACTTCACTCGTCTCTCTGTTTGTTTGTCTGTGGTGATCAAATTTTAGAAACAAAAATTCACCTACCTTTCAACTACCTAGAGCTCTAAAACTTTCAGGAAAGCTTTATTCTGGATGACAATACATGAATTTAATGTTTCCGACATGAATTAGGCCTTAAATCAATTAAAATTAATCAAATCAAATTAATTCCTGCCATCTAGCGACTGTAATAGGTTGTTTATGTATAAGTCGCCAGAGGTCCAAAATAATTAACAAGATTGAGCGTAATGGTTGTTTAAGATTCAAAAATTTTAGTTCGTTGACTCAGATAAAGAGGCAAATAAAAGCATTTTTAAATAAAAAAATTATTTTTTATCTTTACTTGAATTTTATTGGATTTGTGTACATGCCCAAATGTTTTTTAAAAAAAATAAACTTTTCAATTATTATATATGCAGGTACTCTCATTACAGAGTGGGATCAAGGTCACCACTTATGTTCTCAATTTCTTAAAAACGAGCAAACATGGCAGATGTTTGCTCGTAAACTTGTTGAATTGTCAATTTTTTTTGGATTTGACGGTTGGCTTATCAACATCGAAAATATTCTCGATGTAAGCACGGACAGAGATATTTTATTAATTCGAATGCAGTAGTCTTAATGATTTCGAACTGAATAGCCAGTAGATATGATTTGTTAGTGCTCTAAACTTTGAATCAACATTTTAAAGTTTTATGCTGTTATTTGCATTCTTTTTTTATATAAAATATTGGTTTGATCTACTAGACATTGTTGATGTTTTTTCTTACCAGACTGCTGAAGTTACTGCTATCTTGGAGTTTGTTCGATATTTGACGGAGAAACAGCATGAGGAAGACAAAGATGCAATGGTCTTGTGGTATGACAGTGTTACAGTGGAGGGAAAACTGTTGTGGCAGAATGAACTTAACGACAAGAATTTGTTGGTTGATGTGCTTCTATTAATTTATTTCATTTAAAAAAATGATAATTAATAATTAATTTTTTATTTGTTATTATTATCATTAGATAAAATCAAATTAAATAATATCGAAAACACGTTTCAGCGAATTCTTCCACCAATGTGATGGCATTTTTTTAAACTACGCATGGACGACTGAACAGTTGGACAACTCGATATCAAAGCTCGTAAAGCAGAAAGGAGAGGAGAAAAGAATATTTGTGGGGATTGACGTTTTCGGCACCGAATGTCATCATCTCGCATTCGATGACTTCACGTACGACACCAGCAAGATGGTGGCGCCTGACGTTTCGTCCAGGCAGCGAAAAGACGGGTGCGATGTTTTGCAGGCAAGTGTTTATTTTGATGAGTAACTGTTTCTAGTTGTAATCAATTATTGATTTGAAACAATAGATAAATTAATAAATATCTTATAGTTTTATTTTTTAAGAGTTATTTTATTTAAATAATATCCTTCAAATTATTTGTTTTTAAAATTTTCTAATCCACTTTAATTTTTTTATGTCTGTAAAACGAACAGTGTATGAACATGGCAATAGAAAGAAAGATGTCGTCTGCTTTGTTCGCCCAGGGATGGACTCACGAGGTTCTTGGTAAAGAAAATTTTTTTGAAAACGAGTTGAGGTCTGATTTTTTTTATTTGACAATTTATATTTATGCCTGTTAGAAATGCAAAATAGGTTAAACAAATTCTATTTCACTTTTTAATTAATTATGCAGTAATTACATTTAATAGAGTTATGTACATAATGGGATCTTATAGTTATATTTAATTTAAAATGTTTGATTTTTTCTTGTTTGTCAGATTTTGGTCGAAACTCAACCGTTTCTCCTCAGATAGAAAATTAAATTGTCTGCCTCTTGTAACTACATTTTGTCAGGGTTTTGGCGAAGCTTATTTCTATAAAAATCAGGTAGTACAAATTATGTAATGTTCAGGATGCTAGGATGAAAAGATGTGTATTAAACTCCAAAACCATGTTATGGTGGTCATAAGTAGACTGATTAACCCACATTGCTAACACTAACTCACATAAAGGAACGTTTCTAAGCCCTGGTTCACTTCCCGGTTGCTACTTGCTATCAGGGAAGCACTCAATAAATGTCTATTGTATTGTATATTATTAGATGTCATTTTTATGCATCAGGCAACTTTAAATGATATATGTATACTGTATATATCAAGTAAGATAACATGACCTGTAAATACAATTTATACATATCGTATCGTAGTGGTCTTGAAATCGATTCATTTCGGTATAACACCACTATAATCTGATTAGAATCATTATCTTTTCTCTTTAGTATCATTGCATGACATGTATATACAATATATACATATATTATCATTACATGTCATGTATTATATATACACTTCAGGTATCATTACAGGACATGTGTTTACATAGTGCAATGTTTCATGGTTTATATATTTTTACAGATATCATCTTATTTAGAATTAATTCAACTAATTTATTAACTTTTAGAAATTAAGCAACACACCATGGTACAACATGGGATTGCAGTCTCTTCAACCTGTATATAATTCTAGTTTCAATTGTTGCACCAAAACTTCGTACATGGGAGGTTCATGCTTACGTATATCTCTAGTTAAAGAAGGTGAAGGTTTATGTCAACCAGCTACATTCAAGTAGGTGATGATAGATAATAATTTCACATTACATTTTTTTAAATTGTGTTTTTTTGGATAATGCCTGATTTAGTTTTGTCATGCGTTATAACTATTAATGTATAAAGGCTTAATTTATGGTATGTCTGTTAACAAACTTTGTTAGAGTGCTTTGCTGGTAGACTTTAACGTTAATTGCCTTTTGAATAGAAGAGATTCAGAAAGAGTTCAATTGGAAAAGTTTTTTATTTTGAAAACATGCCGTTTGATATTAACTTTTGTTTTGCCATAGGTTGTTCAACACGGATGTCGAATTTGACAACCGGAAAGACGTTTTTCTGAATGTAAGCTGTTCATTTAAAGTTTCATCTGCATTGAGAATGGTTTTAATACTCCACATGGATGCTTCTCTAGACTCAGATATTAAAGATCTAGATTCATTAAAAAACGACTCTAACAGTTTTTCCATGGAGAAAGAAATCACGGACATGATGAGGGGAAAATTAAAATCAATGGAATCTTGTTGTTTGTCTCTGAATGGATGTGATGTGTTGGAAGTAAATCCTATCAAGTCTTTCAATGATGTTGAGATAAGTCAGCTGTCTGTTGAAGAAACCTCTTGGAAGTTGAGGTTTTTAATTTTTTTCTGCATTTTAGATCAGTGGTTCTGAAACTTATTTGGTCTACTGCCCCTTTTCAGCTTTCTGGACATCTAAATTATTTAAGTGAAAAAACGAAAAGATATGTGCATATAAATTTCTCCAAAACCTTATACACTTTTTTTCTCCCATAATAGAGGGGGTAGTCATAAGTTCTTTTTCCAAATTTTTTCTTCAGCCTTATACAGCCTTTCCTAGCAAAATAGCTGATCACTAGAGGCATAGTTATAGGTACTAAATCTAAATTTTGTCTCAATCATTATACAGTTTTTCCTCCCAAAGTAACTGGTGGGTGTGTGGAAGTTAATCGTAAGTTTTTTTTTTCAAAACTTTTCAACGACCTCCAAACGACCTAGAAATCATGGCACCCTAGATCGTTGCAGTGGTATCGCCCACTTTGAGAATCGTTTTGATATTTAAAAATAATTTTGTTCATTGAATTGTTTTTCATTAATTAAAATCTAAAGACTTACAAAATTCTATCTAATTATTTATTTATTTATCTTTTTGTTTCAGCTCTGTCGACTTCAATGATGTTTGCTCAAGAAAGCTGAAAGGAGTTTATGTTTTTGCTGAGCCTGTATATTTAGATAAAAGTGCCAATTATGATTTGTACCTCGGATATTTAGAAGTGATTTTTATATTTTTTTATTTGGCATAATAAAATTCTTTCAGTCATGTTGATTTTTTGATTTTTTAAAATTTGTTATGGCATATTAGCTAGTTTTTGATTTGCATTTTATGAAAAGCTGTTGTATTATAAATAACTATATTTGTTTACTTCCAGATTAGACTCTGTGATAAAGTGTTCAAAGACCCTACTTTCGATGAGAAAGCCAACAGCTGTGACGTTATACTAAACTTTGTAGATGGGCAACTAATTACAGAAATATGTTCTCAAGCGACAACAATCTACAGCTCCTTTAAGCTTATTCTGCTTGATGAAACAGAGAAAGATTGCAGTGAACTTAAGAATCTGCAGCAGTTTCAAGATATTTGTTATGGTGGTTTTGAAACTGACTCAAAAGATGGCGACAACGAACGTCAAGTGCCAAATTATTTATTAAGTGATGACAGATTAGTTGCAAGAACAATGAAAAATAGAGTGCTTTTGGTGTGGGAGACAGCTGTAACTTTAAAAAGCGATGATAACATTTTTCATGTTTTTATAGGAAATTTTTCTAACTTAGAATCAGTATTTGTTGGTGCGACTCCTGCGACTGCTATAGTATTAGATAATTTGCATGTTCTTCAGTTACTAAAAAACCAAAAATTGAAAATAAATGTAATAAATTTTTCCATATAAAATGAACCCATTGTGTTCCTTGTTCCTAAGAATTGCTTACATCTTGTTTTGGTTTAAATGCGGCAATTATTCTTGTTTCCTTAGGATTAGGACGGGAGAAAAGTTGTTACGTTTAGGTAAGATAAACGATGGCTTCGTTGGACATGGAGACATCGTAGACGTCGACCAATCCTATAGAGACCATTCCCATGGCTTTGGAGGCATGGCTTATTCACGCCGCTACGGCTCTGCAGCAGGCATGCATCTTGCTACCAATAGCAAGCATTTGCATTTTCTGAATGCTGGAAAATTTGTTACGTTAGTCGAGCACAAGATGCATTGACGGGTGACCGGCTTTTGTAAACAAACTCTTTGTTTTAAGCAATGAGAATTCTTAAGAAATAAAAAAAATTCATCGCAGCACACAAATCAATGTCTAATGGAATTTAACAAGCATGTGTTAATCTGCATTAAAAAGATCTTTCATAAATAACACTAAACAAAACATGGGCCGCGTCTACGGCAAGAAAAAGCAGACGACAGGAACTTCCGGCACCAGGGCGGCTTCAAACGCTGCTGGTTCTTCTTCTAATTCTAACGACAAAGAGGAGGAGGACGAGCCTTCCGATTCTTCCTTCCGTGGCAGTTCTTCCTTCCACAGGTCCAACTTTCACGTGTTCTCGCAACCCGTCATCATCACTTTTAATCTCATACGATTGTTAGCTTTCTACATCTGGCTGATACTGTCCACTCTGTGTAGTTTCACGGTTCAGAGATGGCCTACACGGCACCGATGCATCACTCAAGAAGTTCAGGCGGACTCCTCTTCGATAGCCGAAGCAGCCGTTCAAGCTGATTGTCAGACGCCATTAAGGCTTAGCTGTGCTCAATATTCTAGCGATTATGCCACCAGTCGGCGAACAAGAGATGTCAGTGTATCGAGGGAATCGCCGAGGCTCAACAGTCCAGTTTCATTTCAATTTCCACCCCTCGAGCCGGTGATATCGCGACAAAAACACCACCACAGAAAGGCTTTTGAATACATTTCAAGGGCTTTGAAACTTGACAACGAAGACAGAAGTAAGTTTATTGTTTTTGTGGAATGAATGATGTTTTTTTTAATTTAGTTAGTTGTTATACCACCTCAGTGAAACATGGTATTATATCAATTGATTGATGTATATTTGTAGTAATAAAGTTTTTAACTGACTGCAATTATTTTTACGAAGAGATAAAATTATGCCAAATATCAATATGACTAACTTGTTTTTATTTATCCGTATATATTTTTAGAGTTGGATTTCCCAGACTAAAATCATCATTATGCTTTTCAATAATTCAGATCATTGATATTTCCAGTTCCATGCATGATCTGTTCTTATAAATCTACTTTTAATTATGCATCTCAAGTTGTTATTACTCTTTCCCTTACGTTATCACCCACCAGTGCAGAGGTACCAAGATGCTTTCTCCTTATTTCATTTTATGTACTTTTATATTTGTCGTGAGCCTTTACAGTTTTACAATGGTTAAAATGAAGATGAATTGAATTAGGTTAATATCATCATTAGGGCACAAAGACCTAGCAATCGAATTATACCTCAAAGGTATCGAAGAATTGAACAAGGGTATATCCATCAACATTTCTGGACAAGGTTTATTGCTATTGTTGTTTGATCAATTTAATTAGGCAGAACCTTTACCTATATTGCTCATGAATGTTTTATTGTGTAAATAATTTTAATCTCAAATAATTTAGGTGAGCTATGGGAGAAAGCTAAAAACTTGCAGGAGAAGATGCAAACTAATTTGCTGCTGGCACGCGATCGACTGGACGTGCTGGGTTGGAAAACAGTTTTTGAAATTATTTCTACTTTTAAAAATATTTTTTTATTACATGAAGTGTTTATTGTTGTTAACATCACAGATACAGATGAATTAAAATTTGTTTTAATTTTTCACTATGATTCCTTGCATAGATATTTAAATCTACATTCAAACACACGCTTTGACTCAAAAATGCAACACTGATGATAATGAACGGCCATACCAATGCATTTTGTTCAGCTATGGCACACTCAATCAAGAAAGAAAGACGTAGCGATTCAAGCTCTGTACAGAGGTACAACACGCTCCCTCCTAAGATGACCCAATCCTCGTCAACTCCTTCTTACTCTTCTTCGAATTCATCTCCTAGGTGGTGTTATCTTTGTCTCCATTAACTAACTAGTTAACAAGTTTTAATATTTAAGTTGTTTTCTTGAAATGGCTCTGTACAAGCCTGAGTTTTCTTACAATGATATTTATTGGCAAATATCTTCTCTTTTTTTTTAAATATCTTTTCTTTTTTTTAAATTCTTTTAAGTCTAATTATCCTTTACAAATTGATTTTTGATTCCAGGCGCAGTCCACAGTCTGAACGCCGAAAGCACTCCCAAACCATGCTCAATACACAGACAACTTCTGCTGCTAACACAAGAGAGGTGAGAAAAAATTTAATAAAATAATAGAATAAAATAGAAAATAACAATGTTTATATTGTATTATGATACATCAATTGTGATGATTGCTCATGATACTCATATCATTATTTAATTTCAAAAATTGTTTTAACTAGTCCTAAATTATGCTTTATAATTTCTTGTTTATGTTTATCATTGTTTATCATTGTTTATTGGGCATACAAAAACACATTAAAGAAACACATAAAAATTGAAATAAAAGCATGCAACAAAAAATGAATGAGTAGTGCCCAAAAGGAACATCCGAAGAGATGAATCTCGCTTGAGGATGACCAGTGCAGATGAAACATTTACGAATAATAATAATACAGGTACATACAATACAATAAATTTAGAATGGTAAAATAACTGAAATAAATTACTAAGATGAACAAAATAACAAAATTTAACATTTAATAATATACAATATACGTTCGAATCTGAGATGATAGAATATATTATAATTTTAATAAGTGAGATTTAAGACGAGATTTAAATAATGAAAAGGACTCAGAGGACTGTATTGAAATAGGGATGACTGAATATGTACGCGGACCTAAACATTTAATAGAAAAGGTTTTTAGTCTTGTGTTTGCAAATTCTGGACGGAAAAGATTAGATGATCGCAAAAAATGGGTATGAATATCGGACGACTTCAAGAAGAAATCATGAAAGGATTGAGGTAGAGTAGAATTAGAATATTTATACATAAAAGAACCAATTTGAAACAGATTGACTTGATAAATGTTTAAAAGCTTATTTTCAGTAAATTTTGACTTACAAGAAGAAAGAGGATGTAAAAAAAAAATAATACGGATGAGTCGTTTGAGCAAAATGTGTAAAGAAAGAAGACGAGTAGGGTAATTAGAAGCCCAAACAATATTGCAGTAAGAAATATAGGGAAAGACAAATGCATAATACAACATAATACAAGTTTTTGTGTCTATAAAACGACGTAATCTATACATAATTCCAATATACTTAGAAACTTTAGATTTAACATGCTTAATGTGATCAGTCCATGTTAAATGTATTAGTTTGAGACTTAATAAATACTGCATTTTATATTAAATAAAATTCCGAATATTACAATTACATTATTATTACTGTTATTAATTGCTTGCAATAAATATTAATTTTTGTACTAATTATTTAATAAGTTTCATTTGTTAATATTGTTCGTCCGTGTTGATCAGTCTCGACAGTCAAGGCAGTCACAGTGTAGAAACGTAGACAAAAACCTGGCTAACATAATCATGAATGAAATCATCGACCAGGGTCCACACGTCAAGTTCCTAGACATCGGTGATATACCATAATCTTATCATTATCATAACTATTGTAGTATCGTAAGCTGTATTATGAATATCTAATTTATTAATCATATCAGCAGCATAGAAAACATTAATATATTTCTTTTTTATCTGCATGTGCATAGCTGGTCAAGAAACAGCTAAACAGGCACTGCAAGAGATTGTCATACTGCCTGCTTTAAGACCTGAGGTGACCAGTCTGTTGAGTTTTTATTCTATTTAAAATTTCAAGAAGTCATCACCATCACCATCATTTCCATCATCATCATCACTGTATTATGTGTCATCACTATCATTCCTGCTGTCATAGCAGTGTTTTTATTTTTTATCAACATGAGTTTACCATTGCATTTTTAATGCTGTTGCCTGAGCTTTGAAGTTGCTGTCATCATCATCATCATCATCATCATCATCATCATCATCATCATCATCATCACCATGTGCATCATCACTGTCACATCATCAATAAATTTGTCAGCTGTTTGTTGGACTGAGATCTCCAGCCAGAGGTCTTCTTCTCTTTGGACCACCTGGCAATGGAAAGACCATGCTGGTTTGTTTGTGTTTCATTATTATACAACTAATGATTTGGAGATTCGATAATAAATTATTTTCAAAGCTTACAACAGAAGGGATTTCTGTTTTCAGAAATTTTCGGGTTACTAATACCGAATTGTTTTTTTTTCAAATGACCAATCAGGCGAAAGCGGTGGCTTATGAATCAAGTGCGACGTTTTTCTGCATCAGCGCTTCAAGTCTTACTTCTAAATATGCAAGTTACCTATTATGGTTTTTTTATTTATTTCTTAGTAAGCATTCTCAATGTTTTTAAAAAATATAGATTTTATTTATTATAATGGAATTTATTTGTATAAATGTGATGCTATAATTTTATTTACTTTTGTTTTGCCTATTGTAATCTACTTATATAATCTCTCCCAACTTCCAGTGCTATTTTCTTGCTTTCAAGATAGACATGGGAGCCCATTCTTTTGCATCATAATGCATCTAAAAACACTCAATCAAGCCCATCCTCATAATGTGAAGATAAATATATGTTTGTGTAGCTTATCTGTATGTTATTGTGAAAATAATAGACATATATGTATGTGTGTGGAAGCTTACCTGTTGATGATTGGGTAGATTCAAAGAGACAGCATAGGTGTTATTTTGTTGTTTTATAATAATTATGCAGCTTAGATTTTTAAAAAAGACAGGCGCTTGTGTCGATCAAACTCTAGTTTTATATTAATATAAATCAAGTACATATTCGGTCGAGTACATGTAGACACCTGGGCAATTCCAGAAAACAACAACATTTACTCTTTTTGACAATCAATCAAGAAAACTTCAATTAAATTAACCCTTAATGATCACTTCAGGTGGGTGAAGGTGAAAAATTGGTCAGGGCGCTATTTGCAGTGGCTCGAGACATGCAGCCATCTGTCATCTTCTTAGGTCAGTTTGAATTGAAATGTGATTTATTAATTAACATTATAAAAAATAAATCATCAAAAAGATATTCCAAATCATTCTGTATGTGGTAACCAATTTGAATAAACAATTAATCTAAATACTACTGAATGGGTTTGCTTAATTCAAATGTATCACGTGATTGATTACTTTTAGGGATGTCACGGGTAGTACTTTTTGGAGTTTTCGGGTTCGGGTTCGGGTTTGTGAAACTAGACTTTTCGGGTTCGGGTTTGTGAAACTCATGTTTTCGGGTTCGGGTTCGGGTTTGTAGTTTTCCAAAAACCGGGTTCGGGTTCGGGTACTGGCTTATGATTTCAAATTCCTGGATTGATTTTAAATTTACCTAGTGTATATACATATACAAACGAGAGCAATCAATTCATCCATTGGACATTACACGTATTGAATAAACTCTAGCAAGTTATTTTTTAGCTTTCCAAATAATGTGATTTCTTTGGCCGAAGGAGGCTTAATTATTTTAGTTCGTTCGCGGCTCGGTCCGGCCAGATAATCAGGCGGATTAGTGGTCTAGCTTACACACTCACCAATAAAATGACCTATTTGTGTTATTTGTTACGCAAAGGTGATAATACAAAACTTGCATGGCTTGCGATTAGTATAATACGTTACCTCTTAAATTATTCTAATTTATTAAGTTTTTTTGCGGCTCGGTCCGGTCGGGTAATCAGGCGGATTAAGTTCTAGCTTACACATTTGCCAATAAAATGACTGTGACGCATAGATCATTTATAGACTTTGTCAGTTAAAGTTTAGGATTATGCAAGATTATCTTTATAACAAAGTGTCTTTGTTATATCAGAAAAACTTTGAGTATATGAATGAATAAATATAAGGTTATATAACTGAAGTAAAAAGTTTAGAGTCATGGCTATCCGCGATTTCTTCGACCGAAGGAGGCTTAATTATTTTAGTTCGTTCGCGGCTCGGGCCGGCCTGATAATCAAACGGATTAGTGGTCTAGCTTACACAATCACTAATAAAATGACGTATTTGTGTCATTTGTTACGCAAAGGTGATAATACAAAACAGCTCGCGATTAGTATAATATGTTACGTCAACAAAACTTGTAATTTATTAATCTCTGAGACACAGCCTTTATAAAGAGTTCACAAGAGTTCATTTTTCTTGGTCTTTGAATCAAAGTAAGTTGCGTGGAATGTTTGTTTTATATTTTTGATTTTAATTTTAAGTAATATTTACAGTTATCTTTTCTATTATCTTTTCTATTACATAGCAAGAGTAAATAAAGAACTGCATCTATGAATTCAGCCAGCTGTATTTTATTTAGTTTCAGGTTTTACTCGGTGGAATTCAGCTTATGAAATGTTAGCTCGAATTTTGGAGTTGAGGTCTGCTTTAGTGGCTTATTCTACAAAATATGAAGGCCTTGAAGATTTTTCAGTTAACTGGAATTTGCTGCCAATGGTAATAACCACTTTGAAACCCTTTAAGACTGTTACCGAGCAAGTAAGTTGAATTTCTATGTTTACGAACAATATACATATTTTTTAATGTGAAATTCAACTCAATTAATATTACTTTCTTTAGTTAAGTCATTCAGAAGCAACATTGGCTGATGTGATTCCACGAGTTCGTTGGCTGCGTCACAACTTTATAGAGAACAAGACGCTCTCTCGAATGGGTCCATTAATTGCTGGCTTGGAAATGGAGCTGGAAAAAAGATTTGAGCATCTTGAGCAGAAACAGTGCGTAATTCTTAAATACTCATATAGGCTTCCTTTTCCAATTGAGTTATGGACTTGCAAAACAATTTTTATTCCATAAACTTTTTTACCGTTGTTTCAGAATTTATTGTGTCGCAACAATGCTGGACCCGAGGTACAAAAACAAGGTTTTCCACAAAAATTCGACTCTGGCTGTTGCGACAGAACATATAAAGGCTTTTCTGGATGATGTTGCGCCAGTGGATCAAGTTTTCGAAAATCCTGCAAAACGTCGAAAACTTGATCCAAAAGAAAATGAGAATTGGCTCTCTTTCATTAGTCAAAGCAGTGATGAAGAGAGCAATTCCATAGCTGCAATCCCAAATAAAATTGAAGAGGTAATTTACACCTCAACACTTTTTAAAATTTTATAATTTGAACTAAATTGCTTCTATTAGGCAAAAATTTAAATTTTAATCGTAGGAAATTGAGAATTTTTTGAAGAGAAAAAGGATCAATTTAGATGAAGACCCTCTTTTGTGGTGGAAAGAGAACAAAACAAACTTTCCAAACTTAGCGGTGATCGCTAAACGATACTTGGCGGCCCCAGCTACCAGCGTTCCGTCGGAACAGTTGTTCAGTGGTGGTGCCATCATTTATGAGCCGCTAAGGAACCGATTATCAGGCAAGACAGCAGAAAAACTGTTGTTTATGAAGTACAACTTGCCTGAAATCGGTTCCTAATACTATTTCATTTTTTAAATAAACTAGAAAAGTTATGAAAACTCTGTGTTGCTATTTGTAAAATATTATTTTCAGTAAAGTAAATATTTATTTACTAAAAAAATTTATTTGTTCACAACTCCGAGTTCGGGTATTAGGCTTATCAATTTTCGGGTTCGGGTTCGGGTATCAAGTTTTCACATTTTCGGGTTCGGGTTCGGGTTTCAAGTTTTCTCATTTTCGGGTTCGGGTTCGGGTATCAAATTTTCACATTTTCGGGTTCGGGTATCAAATTTTCACATTTTCGGGTTCGAGTTCGGGTTCGGGTATCAGAAAAAGACCGGGTAGTACCGAACTCGGGTTCGGGTACCCGTGACATCCCTAATTACTTTCATAATTAATTTGTGCATAATATTTTTCATTTTTAAGTAAGTTCAAGAACTCGGCCCTGTTTAGAGTAAATGGTCGAAGATATTTTTAAAAACATTTATTTTCTCCTCTATATCATAGCTATAGAAAAAATGAAACGTCGCTGAAGTTAGCAACGGTAGCCAACTTTGCCTGCATTATACATAGAAAATTCAAAGTTGTTGCATTTTAATATTTTTAATATATTTGAATAGATAATTAAAAAACAAAACGATCTGCACTAGTTTCAAATAAATGCAACAATTATTAACGAAGTTATATGATAAAAACATACCAATTAAATCGGTCGTAATATCTCTGTTTACGTTTTACTCGCTTGGCTAATAAACACAGTGGCATGATAAATTCCGAATTGCTGTATATTTTTAGATGGAAAATTCAAATTTGTTGCATCTCAATAAAATTAGCATATTTAGATAGATAATTTAAAAACAAAGCAATATGTGAAAGTTTCATTAAAATGCAACAAGAATTAACAGAGTAAATCAATAAAAACTGATTGAGAAATCGGTTGCTAACTTTTCAAGCATTTAACATGGAAAATTCAAAGTTGTTGCATCTCAATAAAGTTAACATATTTAGATAGATAATTCAAAACCAAATCAATATGTAAAAGTTTAATCCAAATGCAACAAGAATTAACAGAGTAAATCAATAAAAACTGATTGAGAAATCGGTTGCTAACTTTTCACGCATTTAACATGGAAAATTCAAAGTTGTTGCATCTCAATAAAGTTAGCATATTTAGATAGATAATTCAAAAACAAAGCAGTATGTGAAAGTTGCATTAAAATGCAACAAAAATTAACAGAGTAAATCAATAAAAACTGATTGAGAAATCGGTTGCTAACTTTTCAAGCATTTAACATGGAAAATTCAAAGTTGTTGCATCTCAATAAAGTTAACATATTTAAATAGATAATTTAAAAACAAAGCAATATGTGAAAGTTTCATCAAAATGCAACAAAAATTAACAGAGTAAATCAATAAAAACTGATTGAGAAATCGGTTGCTAACTTTTCAAGCATTTAACATGGAAATTTCAAAGTTGTTGCATCTGAATAAAGTTAGCATATTTAGATAGATAATTCAAAAACAAAGCAATATGTGAAAGTTTCATTAAAATGCAACAAAATTTAACAGAGTAAATCAATAAAAACTGATTAAGAAATCGGTTGCTAACTTTTCACGCATTTAACATGGAAAATTCAAAGTTGTTGCATCTCAATAAAATTAGCATATTTAGATAGATAATTCAAAAACAAAGCAATATGTGAAAGTTGCATTAAAATGCAACAAAAATTAACAGAGTAAATCAATAAAAACTGATTAAGAAATCGGTTGCTAACTTTTCACGCATTTAACATGGAAAATTCAAAGTTGTTGCATCTCAATAAAATTAGCATATTTAGATAGATAATTCAAAAACAAAGCAATATGTGAAAGTTGCATTAAAATGCAACAAAAATTAACAGAGTAAGATTTTACATGGAAAATTCAAAGTTGTCGCATCTCAATAAAATTGTTAGCTCATTATGCATGCATTTTACATGGCCTATTCAAAGTTGTTTAATTGGAATTTTATTGCTATGGCCTCGTCATTTCACATCCTCTGTTCTTCAGTTCTTCAGTTCATTTTGTTCTTTTTTTCTTTCTTTCTCTCTCTTTCTTTCCCTCTCTCACTTTCTCTTTTCACGCATTTAGCTTGGAAAATTAAAAGTTGTATCATCTCCATAAAATTGGAATATTTAGATAGATAATTAAAAAACAAAGCAATATGTGAAAGTTTCATCGACATGTAACAAGAATTAACAGAGTAAATCAATAAAAACTGATTGATGAAATCAGTTGCTAACTTTTCAAGCAGTTAACATAGAAAAAAATATCATCATAATCATCAACACCACCACCATCCATCATCATCATCATCATCATCATCATCATCATCACCAGAATCATCATCATCGTCTTCATCATCATCATCATCATCATAACAAATATCTTCATAATCATCACAAATATCTTCATAATCATCACAAATATCTTCATAATCATCACAAACATCATCATTCTCATAATCATCACAAACATGTTCATCATTCTCATAATCATCACAAACATGTTCATCATTCTCATAATCACAACCATTATTGAAGAACTACATCTGTAAACAAGTAGATTAAAAACGAATTTTTAAAACCAATGCTCTTATATATAATTAAAACACAAATTTTGCAATCAATTTTTTCTTATATTACTCTTTTATTTTATATTAAAGTCGAAATATCTTAATTATATCGAAATTAATTAAAATTAACTAAATTAATTGACTTATTGTAAAACTAATAATTGAATATTGCATTGTCTTCTATTTTGAGCATGTATGCAAAATTTGAAAAAAATCTATCATCAGGAAGTGACTCAAAAATTGATTGCAAGATTTGAAACAGACAGAGAAACAGAGACGACGAGTTAATAAAAGCATTGGTGAAAAACGTTTTGCTAAATTAAACAAAAATCAGAAAGATAATTTAACAAAAACTATTTAGTAAGAGTTGCACTGCAGACCACCCATGTAGTTATGGAGCTACGTGAACAAATTAATGGACGCATTAATCTCTTCCTGGCCAACTAATTAGAAATTCTTCGGGGATCTTCTTTTCATCACAGCATGCTAATTTTATTGAGATGCAACAACTTTGAATTTTCCATGTTAAATGCGTGAAAATTTAGCAACCGATTTCTCAATCAGTTTTTATTGATTTACTCTGTTAATTTTTGTTGCATTTTGATGAAACTTTCACATATTGCTTTGTTTTTGAATTATCTATCTAAATATGTTAATTTTATTGAGATGCAACAACTTTGAATTTTCCATGTTAAATGCGTGAAAAGTTAGCAACCGATTTCTCAATCAGTTTTTATTGATTTACTCTGTTAATTTTTGTTGCATTTTGATGAAACTTTCACATATTGCTTTGTTTTTGAATTATCTATCTAAATATGCTAATTTTATTGAGATGCAACAACTTTGAATTTTCCATGTTAAATGCGTGAAAAGTTAGCAACCGATTTCTCAATCAGTTTTTATTGATTTACTCTGTTAATTTTTGTTGCATTTTGATGAAACTTTCACATATTGCTTTGTTTTTGAATTATCTATCTAAATATGCTAATTTTATTGAGATGCAACAACTTTGAATTTTCCATGTTAAATGCGTGAAAAGTTAGCAACCGATTTCTTAATCAGTTTTTATTGATTTACTCTGTTAAATTTTGTTGCATTTTAATGAAACTTTCACATATTGCTTTGTTTTTGAATTATCTATCTAAATATGCTAACTTTATTCAGATGCAACAACTTTGAAATTTCCATGTTAAATGCTTGAAAAGTTAGCAACCGATTTCTCAATCAGTTTTTATTGATTTACTCTGTTAATTTTTGTTGCATTTTGATGAAACTTTCACATATTGCTTTGTTTTTAAATTATCTATTTAAATATGTTAACTTTATTGAGATGCAACAACTTTGAATTTTCCATGTTAAATGCTTGAAAAGTTAGCAACCGATTTCTCAATCAGTTTTTATTGATTTACTCTGTTAATTTTTGTTGCATTTTAATGCAACTTTCACATACTGCTTTGTTTTTGAATTATCTATCTAAATATGCTAACTTTATTGAGATGCAACAACTTTGAATTTTCCATGTTAAATGCGTGAAAAGTTAGCAACCGATTTCTCAATCAGTTTTTAATGATTTACTCTGTTAATTCTTGTTGCATTTGGATTAAACTTTTACATATTGATTTGGTTTTGAATTATCTATCTAAATATGTTAACTTTATTGAGATGCAACAACTTTGAATTTTCCATGTTAAATGCTTGAAAAGTTAGCAACCGATTTCTCAATCAGTTTTTATTGATTTACTCTGTTAATTCTTGTTGCATTTTAATGAAACTTTCACATATTGCTTTGTTTTTAAATTATCTATCTAAATATGCTAATTTTATTGAGATGCAACAAATTTGAATTTTCCATCTAAAAATATACAGCAATTCGGAATTTATCATGCCACTGTGTTTATTAGCCAAGCGAGTAAAACGTAAACAGAGATATTACGACCGATTTAATTGGTATGTTTTTATCATATAACTTCGTTAATAATTGTTGCATTTATTTGAAACTAGTGCAGATCGTTTTGTTTTTTAATTATCTATTCAAATATATTAAAAATATTAAAATGCAACAACTTTGAATTTTCTATGTATAATGCAGGCAAAGTTGGCTACCGTTGCTAACTTCAGCGACGTAAAAATGAATAAGATATATGATGCACAATTAAAATTGTCTACTGGTGATGAATAATTAACCCATTAACGGTTACGGTTGCAAAAACGCAACGTCATTTTTAGTATTTTCGTATAGTAGTGACCATTAATGGGTTAATGAATTAATTAACATTAATTTATAATAATATATGCCAGACGAGATCGACAGTTTGTTGTCAGAGAGAAGGGAGGGTGAACATGAAGCTAGCAGAAGACTCAAAACAGAGTTTCTACTTGAATTTGATGGGGTAATTTTATGTTCTTATTAATTAAGTTTTCCTAATTAGCTATTTTTCTTATTTTTTCAAATTTTAAGTTTAAAATAGTTTAAAAAATTAATTTAATTTTCAGCTGTTTCACTTTAAATTTAGTGATTTGCTTTACAAAAATATATTTCATTTCATGGTCTCTATTTTATTATCAGCATCATATCTAACAAATTTAAAATCTTCACAACTTTGTATAATTTTTAGTTTGTTCAAAAATAAGTCACATAAGATATTATGTTAAAATAAATTTATATAAATAATTAACATACATAATTTCAATGTCTGTCTGTCTGTCTGTATGTATGTATGTATGTATGTATGTATGTATGTATGTATGTATGTATGTATGTATGTATTTATGTAAGTTAGCAATTTCACATAACGGGGTGGTCAGTAGGGTTAAATGCTGATAAAATTAGTGCATGCTGGCATGTAATAAAAGTTATTAGGCAATTGTATGCTGTAAGTCCTAAAGATAAAAAAGGTCAAAAGGTGACACAATTTTACAATTGTAATTTTGAAAAGCTATCTCTAATTTATTATACTCAGCTAATATTCGACAGGTACACAGCAACAACAAAGACAGCGTGCTGGTCATGGGAGCAACCAACCGACCACAGGAACTAGATGATGCCGTTCTAAGGTCGGGCTCTTTTTTTTTATTATTAACTGGAATACACCTGGCATTGCATAGGTTTTTGGCCAGAAAATGGCAACTGGTAAGCCGATTTCTTTTGCAAAGTAGACACAAACAACTCTCTGATCTTGCTCCTCAAGTGTAACAAATTGTAATAAAATTGGTTCCGGTGTTTTTATTTGATGCAGATAGATACATAATTGCATTCATACATTCATTTTTATATATTGATAATTATTTTTTCAAACTTTAGTATTTTTAAATTTAATAAATATCTAAATTAATTAAATAAATTATTTTTACAAACTTTTATTTAGGTTACAATCTCTGTTTGTGTGTGTGTGTGTGTGGCTTTCTCTGTACACAAATCTTGCAAGTAAAATGTAACCAGCTTTTTGACTAGCTAGAGAGCTGAAACTTTCAGCATAGCTTTATATTGGAGGACAATACATGATTCAATTAAAAAAAACCTTATTTGAACATCTTTCGTATTTCTAAATCGAGTGTATATGAAATTAAAGTTTGTGTTAAAAAACTCGTTTTTTCCTTTACTTGTTTTCTGTATCTACATATAAATTTTCAGCTAATAAAAGCAAGTTGTGAATTTAATATAAAATGTTTTTATACGATTTTCCAATGTTTCAGCAAACGCAAAAATACTTTAATAGAATGCAACTTAAAAGGATTAAACTTTGTAAAAAATGATTAAAGCTGAGATTTTGCATAAATTTAACGCAAGTGGTAAAATTTGATAGCTTATCGAAATTTTTTTGATTCACAGCAATTGTGTTAATTTCAAATTTACTAGAAAGCTTGTGGTCATCATCCATGTGTAAATTTCTATCAGCGTTTGGCCGACTGTGAATTTAATCAAATGAAGGAAATTGTATTTGTGAGTCAATACGACGCACGCATATTGAATCAGTGAAGGGTGAAACTGGTAGAAGGGAAATCGTTATTATTTCGTAAATAACATGATTAAGCAATCAGCTATGATTGATAAAATACAGGTATAATGTAGCATGCCTTGTAGCTTCAACCAACCACCACCCAATCCATAGGTAAATCAGTTAATTAATTAATTATGATCTTCACCCAGGAGGTTTGCAAAGAGAATCTACGTGACAATGCCAAGCAAGGAGACAAGGATAAACGTTCTGACCAAATTACTGGCTAAGCACAATAACCCACTTACACTCGATGAAATTGATGAGTTAGCCAGGTGAGAGAATGTTACCTGATGAAATTCCGACAGGCATAATATAAATTATTAAATTTATTTTTATAGCTTATAAACTATCAAAATATGAATATGTGTAATTACACTAAGACTTTGTTCAAAGTTGTGCTTGATAGTTGAACTGTTTTTATTTGTGATTTTGTAAACATTAATTAGACCAGTTTCAATTACAGTTATTGAAATACATAATTTGGTTAAGTGAGTATTATTTTTTAATAAAGAACCCAAATATGGTTGTCAATATACATATATATCTATATATATAAAAATGAATGTTTGTATATATGTATATATGTTAATGGCGTTTATGCATTGCTACACCATTCATCCGATCGTAATGAAATTTTCACACAATCTTGAGAGTCAAGGGGAATCAAATATAGAGAAAAATTTTTTGAAATCCGTCACAAAATGAGCGGGTGAGCGAGCGGGAACTATATATATATGTATGTTCGTATGTATGTGTATGTGCATGTATGTGTGTCTGTGTCTGTGTTTATGTATGTACTAGCGGAGATACCCGGCGTTGCCCGGGTTTTTTAGAGGTTTTTCTAATGTTTGTCTCTTTCTCTCCCGTTTCCTTTCCCACCTGCTTTCCCACTCCTGTTCGCTTTCCCGTTTTCGGTCGTTTTCCCGCTGCCGGTCGCATTCCCGCTCCCGCTCGCTGTCCGTTCCGTGTCGCATTCCCGCTCCCACTCGCTGTCCGTTCCGGGTCGCTTTCCCGTTTCTATAATAGACAAACTAACCCACAAACATTCATATATATATATAGTCTTAGCAAATCTATTTTACGTTTTATAGGCTAACAGAAGTTATGAAAGAATGGAAAAGAGAAAATGAGCGTGAACGGGGACGGGAACGGGAGAGCAACCGTGACCGGGAATGGGAGAGCAAGCATGACCGGGAACGGGAGAGCAAGCGTGAGCGGGAACGGGAAAGCGACCGGGAACGGGAAAGCGACCGGGAACGGGAAAGCGACCGGGAACGGGAACGCGGAAAGCGACCGGGAACGCGGAAAGCGACTGGAATCGGGAGAGCAAGCTTGGAAGGAAACGCGAGCAAGAGAGAAAATCGATAACAAAACTTCTGAGCGGGAAAGCGACCGGGAGCTGGAAAACAACCGAGAGCGGAAAAGCGACCGGGAACGCGACGAAAACGGGAAAGTGGAGAAGGAAACGGGAGCGAGAGGGACAAACATTAGAAAAACCTCTAAAAACCCCGTGCAACGCCGGGTAACCCCGCTAGTCTATATATATAAAAATGAATGTTTGTATTTATGTATGTTAATGTCCTTTAGGCATTGCTACACCATTCATCCGATCGTAATGAAATTTTCACACAACCTTGAGAGTCAAGGGGAAAGTCAAATAAAAAAAAATTTTTTGAAATCCGTCACAAAATGAGCGGAGCGGAGCGGGTGAGCGAGCGGGAACTATATATATATGTATGTGCGTATGTATGTGTGTATGTATGTATGTCAGTGATTATTTCGTTAACGGTAATAGAAATTAAAACGATAATTATTAATTCTTGTTAACGAAAACTGAAACGAAAACTAGAATAGAAAGTCAAAACGAAACTGAAATAAAAATAAAAATTAGTTAGTTAGAACGAAATAGAAATAAAAATTATTTTTTTTTTCGAAACGAAATAGAAATAGAAATAAAAATTAATTTTTTTTTTAAACGAAATAGAAATAGAAATAAAAATTATTTTTTTTTAGAAACGAAATAGAAATAAAAAATAATTTGTTAAAACGAAATAAAAACAAAAAATATTAAAAACAAAATAAAAATTAATTTCGCTTCTATGGTACTTCCTTTTAACATGCCTTTGTCGCTACGAGATTGTTTATTCCTTTTCTATTGTATTCGTGTTTTGGCTTGTCGTTATTTATTGAGTCAGAAATGTCGAAAGCTGGCGTTGGTTTGTCGAAAATGTTTGCTGGTCGTAATCGCGAAAGTTTAGTTTGGAATTATTTTAAATATGATGTCACTACCAATAAAAGTGTTTGTCTAGCAAAAAAAGATAGTAACGTCGATGGTGCTATAAACCAGTGCGGTTTTCAACTGGCCGGTAAAAATCCAACGAACCTAAAGGTTAGTTAGGATATGGAAGACTTGGCAGAAGATGTGATACAGTTTTGGATTGCTCGACAGTCTATATATCCGCAACTTTCCCTCTTGGCTTTGGACATACTGGCAGCACCTGCTTCCCAGGCATATGTGGAGAGGATTTTTTCATTATGTGGCCTTTTGAGCGGAGGGAAGAAACATAGACCGAAAAAAAACTTAGAAATGAGAGTTTTTTTTAAATTGAATAATCAGTTTCTCAATTGACTTGTGTTTAGTTACAACTGCAAAATAGAGAGGTTACAAACGAAACTGAAATTAAAACTAAAACTATTATAAATTCAAAACGAAAACGAAACGGTAATAATAATTACTGATGCAAAACTAAACTGAAATTAAAATTATTGAAAAATTCAAAACTATAACGAAACGGTAATAATAATTCCTGATGCAAAACTAAACTGAAATTAAAATTATTGAAAAATTCAAAACGAAAACGAAACGGTAATAATAATTACTGATAATTACTGATTCAAAACTAAACTGAAATTAAAATTATTGAAAAATTCAAAACTAAAACGAAACTGTAATAATAATTCATGATGCCAAAACTAAACTGAAACTGAAACTAAATTTATTTCTGAAACGAATTAATCACTGATGTATGTGTATGTGCATGTATGTGTGTCTGTGTGTGTGTTTATGTATGTACTAGCGGAGATACCCGGCGTTGCCCGGGTTTTTTAGAGGTTTTTCTAATGTTTGTCTCTTTCTCTCCCGTTTCCTTTCCCACCTGCTTTCCCACTCCCGTTCGCTTTCCCGTTTTCGGTCGTTTTCCCGCTCCCGGTCGCTTTCCCGCTCCCGGTCGCTTTCCCGCTCCCGGTCGCTTTCCCGCTCCCGGTCGCTTTCCCGCTCCCGGTCGCTTTACCACTCCCGGTCGCTTTCCCGCTCACGTTTGCTCTCCCATTCCCGCTCACGCTTGCTTTTCCGTTCCCGCTCGCTGTCCGTTCCGGGTCGCTTTCCCGTTTCTATAATAGACAAACTAACCCACAAACATTCATATATATATATATATATATAGTCTTAGCAAATCTATTTTACGTTTTATAGGCTAACAGAAGTTATGAAAGAATGGAAAAGAAAAAATGAGCGTGAACGGGAGAGCAACCGTGACCGGGAATGGGAGAGCAAGCATGACCGGGAACGGGAGAGCAAGCGTGAGCGGGAACGGGAAAGCGACCGGGAACGGGAAAGCGACCGGGAACGGGAAAGCGACCGGGAACGGGAAAGCGACCGGGAACGGAAAAGCCACCGGGAACGGGAAAGCGACCGGGAACGGGAAAGCGACCGGGAACGGGAAAGCGACCGGGAACGCGGAAAGCGACCGGGAACGCGGAAAGCGACTGGAATCGGGAGAGCAAGCTTGGAAGGAAACGCGAGCAAGAGAGAAAATCGATAACAAAACTTCTGAGCGGGAAAGCGACCGGGAGCTGGAAAACGACCGAGAGCGGAAAAGCGACCGGGAACGCGACGAAAACGGGAAAGTGGAGAACGAAACGGGAGCGAGAGGGACAAACATTAGAAAAACCTCTAAAAACCCCGGGCAACGCCGGGTAACCCCGCTAGTATATATATAAAAATGAATGTTTATATGTATGTATGTATGTATGTATATATATATATGTTATTCATGCATTTCTACACCATTCGCTTTCCCGCTCCCTGTCGTTTTCCTGTTCCCGGTCGCTGTCCCGTTCCCGCTCACGTTTGCTCTCCCATTCCCGTTCACGCTTGCTTTTCCGTTCCCGCTCGCTGTCCGTTCCGGGTCGCTTTCCAGTTTCTATAATAAACAAACTAACCCACAAACATTCATATATATATATATATATATATATATATATATATATATATATATATATATATATATATATATATATATATATATATATATATATATATATATATATATAGTCTTAGCAAATCTATTTTACGTTTTATAGGCTAAAAGAAGTTATGAAAGAATGGAAAAGAGAAAATGAGCGTGAACGGGAACGGGAACGGGAGAGCAACCGTGACCGGGAATGGGAGAGTAAGCGTGACCGGGAACGGGAGAGCAAGCATGACCGGGAACGGGAAAGTGACCGGGAACGGGAAAGCGACCGGGAACGGGAAAGCGACTGGAAGCGGGAGAGCAAGCTTGGAAGGAAACGCGAGCCACAGAGAAAATCGATAACAAAACATCTGAGCGGGAAAGCGACCGGGAGCTGGAAAACGACCGAGAGCGGAAAAGCGACCGGGAACGCGACGAAACGGTAAAGTGGAGAAGGAAACGGGAGCGAGAGAGACAAACATTAGAAAAACCTCTAAAAACCCCGGGCAACGCCGGGTAACCCCGCTAGTATATAATATATAATTAAGTTGGATAAATATTTTTTAGGACGAATTTATAATGCTAATTTCTGATTTAAAGTGTGACAGAAGGATATTCTGGCAGTGACCTCACATCTTTAGCTAAAGATGCAGCACTTGGGCCAATCAGAGGTGGGTTATCTTCACAATAGACAAAATGAATGTGAAAAAAAACAATTTTTTGAGTCATAGTTTTTTTAAATTTTTGCAGAAGTTGACTCAAATTCATTAAGGAACATGGACGTCAGTGAGGTAATGGTTGATGTTTGATAAATGAGTACATGTGGAACTAACAAATGTTTTCTTAGTTTTGTGTTATAATAATTCATTTAAAAAATATAAAAAAAATATAAAACTCTGGAGGACTTCATTCAGCTAAACTGCACAACTTTACTTTACCATTCAAAACTTGTACCGAATTAAAGCTACACAATACTGAATGCTATGGGTTGAAAATAAAGTGATATTCTAATGATGAGTTTAATAGCTTAATCAATTGTTTCAATCAAATGAGGTGCAGGGCCCTGGGTGTCTGGGGGCTCCGAGATAATTTCACTCTATTAAACCTTATTGTTTTGTCCAACTGAACTGCATGATAGTCCCACAAGTCAGTGTACTGTGCCACTGCAGACTGGTCATGTCACTCCAATTGGTCACATCTTTTAGCTTACAAATAACTTTTGCGTGATGATAATGGTAACGATGATTGTCAGGGGCGGATCCAGGGGAATGTGGGGATGCATTCCCCCCACCAGAGTATCAATTAAATTTTTTTTGGATAGAATAATAATTTTTTTTGGAAAATGATCGTAGTTGAAAGTAGAATTGTTGAAAAATACCTACGGCTGGCAACCTGGTCATCAGCTTTTTTGGGAAGAGAAAGTTTTTTTTTAATTTTTGGAAAAATACCTACGAATACCTTGCCCAGCCAATGGGTCATCATGTTTCGTAATAAAAATCTTTTGAAACTGATGTACCTGCATCTCCCAACCAAGAATTTCCGGATCCGCCACTGATGATGGTGGTGATAATGGTGACAGTGATGATAATGGCAATGATGATGACGGTGATGATCAAATCGACTACTACTTGACCGCTCATAGTGCTGATGATGATGATAAAAAACCCAAACTTCTATTCACAGTTGAGGTGTATAAGAAAAGTCGATTTCTTTGACTCGCTGAGACGGATCAGGAGAAGCGTTCCAAGCGATACGATCAAACAATACGAGGAGTGGAACAGAGAGTACGGAGACATCACGGCCAGAGAACACGCCGCCGCCAGAGATGCTGCCGTCGGAAACTTTGATCTAATCAAATCAACCGCAGCTGCGACACCAACGTACGATTAAATGATGGACCAGCCCCGGTCCATGGACTGCTTGATGATTACCATTACCCCTTAATAAGATTTGTTTTTGACAGTTATGTGTGTGTTTTGTTTTGTTTTTGTGTTTGTTTGTTTTGGGTTTATTGCAATCACTGATATCATTGTTGATTGTTGAAAAATTCTATTATTTTTTAGATTTGTTTATTTGTACGTCAATTGTGGGACTTGGTTTTAGACTTCGTCATCGTCGACCCTGTCATCATTTTGTCGTCAAGTTATCATAATCATTTTGTCGTCATGTCATCACAATCGTGTACTCATTTTTATGTCATCGTGTCATCTTGTCTTCATGTCTATGTCATCGTGACGTTGTCATGTCGTCGTGATCATCATAGTTACACAGCGAATTGTTTTTGTTTTGTAAGTTCAGCATTTATTTACAAGCATTCATCAGCAGCTCATGCATACTGACACTGTAACTTACCATTGATGATGCCATGGTGCGTTCATATCAACTGAATGGCTTAAAAAGTTTATTAGTGAATCATTGTGTGAGTGAAGATGGAAGTGAAGTTTTTTTGTAACGTTTATTGTTTCAACAATGTTGAAGGAAGGAGACATGACATGAACCCGAGTAAGTCACAATCATGCGAAAAAAATAAGTCAAAAGTCATCATAAATCAGCATAAATAACGTAACAGTGAATGCTTTAGTAATTATTTGTGTATTTTTGTAAAGCCTTAATATCATTGTCATTACTTTTGTATGATGTTGCTTACCTATTGCAGTTCTATTCACGACTATCATCATCATCATCATCATCATCATCATCATCATCATCATAACTGGTCATCAACAGATTGGAAAACTCTCCATAAGGTTACAGGCAGGAGTTCAAATGCTGCCGATCCAGAACAGCAACCAGCTATAAGCTCCTAGCGGTTGACAGTGCATATCTACTGCGTTTGCGGATCATACATGAGTCACGACATATATTTATATATATAAGTTTGAAAGTATATGCTTGCAGTGCAATACGACTCTAGTCAACGTTTTGTGTGTGATGTTTTTCACGCGTGATATTGAGAAAATGCCGACGGAGAATATTTTTTTGAGAATCATCTATCTAGTCTACAGTATCGATCTCTGTATATATGATAGCTGCTTCCGTGTGACTTTGCTTCCGTATTTGCTTCTTCGAAGTTCATGGTTCATGCTTTTGCATCTTCTATTCGTTCGATCTATCGAATAATTATATATTATTGATTGTTTGATTTATCATTGGTCGGTGTTTTCATTTATTTGATCGATCGTGTATTATACTAGCCTGTGATGCTGTTGAAACCAGAGATGGGCAGGGTTAGCTACTACTACTGCTGCTGTTGCTGCCAAGACCTTGTCAGCGACCTCACTCAAAACAAAATTTTGGTTTTTAAGACTTTCCTCCGGATTGAGAAATCAACAAAATCATGACCAAGCATAACATTTTTAATTCTTCTGCTCACTGGCGCGAAAAACTTCATTTTCTATTTCTTTCTTTTTCATAGTTAATTTACTTCCACAAAAATGTCAATTTTTTGCATTCAATTTTTTCACATCTTGCACTTTTTATGTCAAAAGTTATAATTTTTAATACGTTTAAAAAATAATTCCACCATACAATCATTACCTAAAGTTTAAGGACCACACACACCATTGTACTACTAATTTTTCATTTTGACTTTTGTGTGGTTTTTCTTGTGTATTGCATCACTCGTAGCTGTTGTCGATCTATCATCTCTATCTATTCCTCAAGCTTAAGTTATCATTAATGGCAGGATCATTATAATTGTTATTTAAATAAATAAAGATACATTTTGTGCTGTTTTTGTACAATTAATTTATAATTTTTGTTAGAGACGGTTTGTTTTTTCATTTAGTTCTGCATGTTTTGTTAGCACTTGTTTGTTTTGGTTACCTTTGTTAACGTCTACATCGATGGCAGTAAGTCTATTTAGTATTTTTTTATATTGATGATTTTTTTCTGTTGGTTTGTTTGTTTGTTGGTTTATAAAAATAAAACAATTTGTTAGATTATGATTTTATATTGAGCTGAAAAAACCAAAACGATGATGATGATGATGATAATGATGATGATGATGATGATGAACAATAATATAACATGATTGCAAGAAAAACAAAACAACAGTAATATAAAGTGCGTGTAATAACTCTTAATTAAATAAAGATTAATCAAAAAAGTCATCGACAATAATAATAATAATTTGAAAACATTCAAGTGTGACAGGTGGACATATTGTTTCCTACCATATATGGCAATATATGCAGTGTTTTAACCATCAGTTATGGCAGTCATGCGACTTTTGGGTTTGTACGACCTAGAAATTATGCACTGATTCCCTTTATCTCTCATATTATATCGCTTGGCTTAATATCCCGCTAATGCCATAAATTTTATATCAAAAGAGGTCCTACTTGCTACTACATTATTATTTACATTGCATTACATATTATTAGTATTATAATGTTCATACTAAATATTAGCTTTTTTTGCATCTAATTATTATACTGGCAGCATATTTGTTTGTTTACATGGATTGGATTGTTTATCGGTTTAACTTTCAACATCGAAAGTCGACAAATCGACGTCTTTCGGCCTCACTTCGTCTTCCTCGTCGTTCCTAGGCGTGATGGCGTTGCGTGGATTCATCCTCGAGGCCATCAATCCGCAACAGACCTTCCACAGTATGATCGTCACAACAATCAGGCCGAATGTGAAGCCGAATCCCATTCCTAAACCCATCAGCAGTTGCGTTTTTGTGGCAGTGATTGGCTGTTGTAGGGAAACAAAAACGTTTACCTATTAGAATCATGCAAATCTACCTAACTAGGTGGTCTTTATAAGTCATTATAAGTGTATTGATGGTCATGTGAGTCATTATAAGTGTATTGATGGTCATGTGAGGTCATTAACGTCTACATCGATGGCAGATCCATATTAAACTCACAGGCATATGTAATATGCAAACCTTTTAGCTACGGTTGCTGAGCCCGAAGATATATGCTGCATGGCCGAACTAAACAGCATGTCCAGAATTTCCGTGCAGGAATTGATCATCTACATGGAATATACTGGATATATTGCAAGCGATCTTCAACTAAGTCCATAACGGACAAGGCGCCGGACAAATATACTCTTTAGTCAGATTCAAAGCGCGGACTCAAATTATTTTATTATGCTAGAACATAGAAAAATACTCTTTGCCATTTCAGTTCGGAAATTAATTTTTTCTATCTTATTTATTATTAGAAAATAAATTGAGTTTGACGAAAAATAGAAAAAATTAGTTTGTGCGTCTTACGGATTTTTCTGACGGTAATAGAGAACTTCGTATTAATAGAGGAGTGGTGCTTGTTTTTAACGCCCCATTGGGATTCTGAGCTTTCGTTGCTTCGTCAATGGCCAGCGTTAACCCTGTCGAATGATGATGAAAACGATTTAATTTGTCTATTTGCATTGCATTTAATTAAGAATTAAAAAAAAATGTTTTGAACGTTTCAATTGTTACATTTTGGCTTAAATGAGTTAACTTGTCTGGTTTTCAAGTGAGGATTTGGCAAAGGCTGTTTGCCAACAATATAAGCAACCTGAGAGATATCTTAACAAGTGTAGAGATTTTAAATGAAATTTAGTAGCTTAAAGTATATCAGTTATACATTTTTTTCTTAGTTGGGTAACTAAGTCAAAAAGTACTGGAACAGCCTCTAAAATTGGAGATTTTTCCTGGGCCAAAAAAAACCCAAGACACCTTGTTGCATTCCTGGTTTGAATTTATTTAGTGCTCATAATAAAAACATGTTTTTGGACATACAGATTATACATTCTTGGAAAAAGAAAGAAAGGCACCTCTGGGTATGTTTAGTTTTGTTTTTGAATTAAAAAGGTTAATAAAGGTTAGCTAACTCTTTATTCCGTGGTTTCACTTTAGCGCCACCTCAGCCCAGCCGTTAATATTAACAAAAATTTGCATAACTAACAGATATTTTCAAAATTAACTCAGTTGCTAAGCTCACCTGATATTACCTGTAGAAAAGCTGCGATTTCTATCGACACGACGACAAACAACAATCGTACATCCAAACAACGACTCGCCATATTTCCACTTCAACTACTTCGAAATACTGAAACTTAAATTTGGTTATTTAAAAAAAAATTTATTCCAATGCTTTTCGTTCTAGAAAGTCTCATTAAATCTTTTCTCTTCTGATGTTTGCACTCTGTGTAGCTTCTATGGTTCGTACGGCAATGATTGTGGCAATATGCCAATAATGCGTTTATAACTAATTCATCAGCCTTTCTGTAAAAAGTACAGTCGACTGAAAAATCAATCTATTCAGCAATCTATGCAGCTAATTTATGCAGCCGATCTATGCAGCTAATATATGTAGTCAATCTATGCAACTATCTATTTATAGTTTCGTTTTTTTATAACTGTTCAAATTTATTTTTTTACCTTTTCCATTCTATACTTTTTTTTTCTATATCTGTTTTTAACGCAATTCTGGAAACTTGTTTCTAACAAGTAAAATATTTATTTTCAAATTTTCAAATTTAAACAGTTGCTTTGGAAAGTTAACCAGGACACGTTTGGAGACTTTTTAATTGCTTTATAAGTTGTGACATATTTTTGTATATCTATATATATAAAAGAACATGTCCTGACTGACTGACTGACTGACTGACTGACTGACTGATAATCATCGCCGAGCTCAAACGCCTCATCCTAGGAACGTGAAATTTGGAACTTATATTACTTTTATAGCGTAAACATCCGCTAAGAAAGGATTTTTGAAAATTTTGCTCCTGAGGGAAAAAAACTGGAAAACAAATTTTTTTCTAAAACAATGTATATCTCGAAAACCAAAAATGAGGAGATTTTGAAATTTGGTATATAGATTCTTTTTGAAAAATAAAAAGATACGTGTTTCACCATTTTTTGAAAATTCGGTTTCCCGGACCTCAAATGTGGGTTGGAAAATTGGGTTATTTGGTTTTTAAAGTAGCTGCTACTCAAAAACTGTGAATGCTACAGGAGTAAAAATTAGTATTTAGTTTCTACTCCAAAAACAATGAATTATTTGTTTTTTAAAGTAACTGCTACTCAAAAACTGTAAATGCTACAAAAGTAAAATTAGTATTTAGTTTCTACTCTAAAAATAATGATATACGTGTTTCACCATTTTTTGAAAACTTGGTTTCCAGGACCTCAAACGTGAGGTGGAAAAAGGGTTATTTGATTTTAAAATAACTGCTACTCAAAAACTGTAAGTGCTACAGATGTGAAAATTGGTATTTTGAGGTTTTGTGCCGGTTAAAAGTAGATGAGTTGAGTTTATCACCGGACGGACGGGCCAAGCCGTTATTTTAGGGTCTTCATACGGCACTGCCCAAACCTTAAATCAAGGTGGGACGGGCCGAGATTTTTAACCAAGTATATAGACATTTTAGTGATTTTAGGGTGTTCAGGCTAAACGTGAAGTCAAGGTGGGACGGGCCGAAGTTTTTTATCAAGTATATAGAACTTCTAGGCCTGTAAAAACGGGCCGGGCCCATATTAGACGGGCCGTGCCGGGCCAGGAATTTCGGTTTTTTAAACGGGTTGGGCCAAGTTGTCGACGGGCCGAGCCGAGACCTAAAAAATTGATCCGTGCAGTACTCTAATATGTATGCATGGTTCAAATTCTCAAATTTCATGCGAGCGAAGCCGCTACGGGCACTGCTAGTAAATAATAAATGAAAAACAAGGAAGAACTATATGATTTAAGTTTAAAAAATATACAGGGACACGGGGATATCGGTAATAAAAAATAACATAAATGACTAGAAGACAGCAGATTACAAAAATCTAGTTAGCACAAAAAAGAAACAACCTTTTTCAGATATAAGATTTAAATATTATATTTATATTTATTTGCAAAACTTGTGAATTGTTAGACTATGTTGGTACCAGGGAGAATATGCAGCTTGTACATAGATATTATATCTATGGTTTCAGTATTTTCAACGTTAACTCAGCTGATCACCGTTCCATCGCTGAAAAATAATTTTACTAAATAGTTTTTTAAATGAGTGAACAACGCTATTTTATCCAATTATGCACTTGTTTACGGTTTCTCAAGATTTTTGAATAAATTGTTTCCTTTAGGGGTTTTTTTACACGCCTACACTGGTTGCATGGCCTGCTCATCTCACAAAAGTAGAAAATAATGCTGTAAATTAGTAGGTTAATTTTTATTATTATTATTAGTTTTTTTTTTTTTTTTTTATTAGTTTATTAGGCGCAGGAACAAAGCCTCTTGCCTTTACAACAATCCTTGACAAAAAACAAATCACATCCAACGTTACAATAGAAATAAAAAATTAAATAACAAAAAGGTATGCATTCAAGATTCAGTTCAGTTTATATTCCATTCATACATAGTTGATGCCCATTCATCATCCAGTCTATTTTTGATTTCTTGCACGTTTCTTGCCAAAACAATGCTATCGGGCAAACTATTATATAAGTCAATATTTTTTAAGGCTTTTAACTCCATTAGTTGGTTTACGCTTACTATGAAAATCGACAAGCATTCATTCATTCATTCATTCATTCATTCATTCATTCATTCATTCATTCATTCATTCATTCATTCATTCATTCATTCATTCATTCATTCATTCATTCATTCATTCATTCATTCATTCATTCATTCATTCATTCATTCATTCATTCATTCATTCATTCATTCATTCATTCATTCATTCATTCATTCATTCATTCATTCATTCATTCATTCATTCATTCATTCATTCATTCATTCATTCATTCATTCATTCATTCATTCATTCATTCATTCATTCATTCATTCATTCATTCATTCATTCATTCATTCATTCATTCATTCATTCATTCATTCATTCATTCATTCATTCATTCATTCATTCATTCATTCATTCATTCATTCATTCATTCATTCATTCATTCATTCATTCATTCATTCATTCATTCATTCATTCATTCATTCATTCATTCATTCATTCATTCATTCATTCATTCATTCATTCATTCATTCATTCATTCATTCATTCATTCATTCATTCATTCATTCATTCATTCATTCATTCATTCATTCATTCATTCATTCATTCATTCATTCATTCATTCATTCATTCATTCATTCATTCATTCATTCATTCATTCATTCATTCATTCATTCATTCATTCATTCATTCATTCATTCATTCATTCATTCATTCATTCATTCATTCATTCATTCATTCATTCATTCATTCATTCATTCATTCATTCATTCATTCATTCATTCATTCATTCATTCATTCATTCATTCATTCATTCATTCATTCATTCATTCATTCATTCATTCATTCATTCATTCATTCATTCATTCATTCATTCATTCATTCATTCATTCATTCATTCATTCATTCATTCATTCATTCATTCATTCATTCATTCATTCATTCATTCATTCATTCATTCATTCATTCATTCATTCATTCATTCATTCATTCATTCATTCATTCATTCATTCATTCATTCATTCATTCATTCATTCATTCATTCATTCATTCATTCATTCATTCATTCATTCATTCATTCATTCATTCATTCATTCATTCATTCATTCATTCATTCATTCATTCATTCATTCATTCATTCATTCATTCATTCATTCATTCATTCATTCATTCATTCATTCATTCATTCATTCATTCATTCATTCATTCATTCATTCATTCATTCATTCATTCATTCATTCATTCATTCATTCATTCATTCATTCATTCATTCATTCATTCATTCATTCATTCATTCATTCATTCATTCATTCATTCATTCATTCATTCATTCATTCATTCATTCATTCATTCATTCATTCATTCATTCATTCATTCATTCATTCATTCATTCATTCATTCATTCATTCATTCATTCATTCATTCATTCATTCATTCATTCATTCATTCATTCATTCATTCATTCATTCATTCATTCATTCATTCATTCATTCATTCATTCATTCATTCATTCATTCATTCATTCATTCATTCATTCATTCATTCATTCATTCATTCATTCATTCATTCATTCATTCATTCATTCATTCATTATAAGAATCATTTTTTTGCAATCACTAGCGAGTGAGACAGCCTCTCCACCAGTATGCAGTCAAAGAACTACCCGGATCCATAGCAACTAAGGAACAAGCCGTTACTTTGAGTTTTGCATAATTAACAAATTGGGGCGAACTAGATACTCAAAAAATCTGCTAAAAATCGTGTGTATGTACAACCATTAAAAACAAAATTAAAATATCATAAATTAAAAAAAAACATATAAAATAGAAGCACAAAATATTTTCTCTACAAATTTCCTAAAATTGCTAAAATACAACAGCTCATCAAACATATCAATCAGTTTTTCAAGTCACAGTTTAAGATTTTTTTGAATTGGCAATTATAATGTAAATATCCTCAAGGCTGTCTACAACTGATCTGAGCATGGCTGAAGAATTGATCTTTTCGCCAACTTTTTTACTGACGACGCTGATGAAGATGCTGGTTGGACTCAGGTTGCTGGCAATGCCGTAAGAGTTGGGGAACGTCAGGCCAGGACATGCCCAGAGCTCGGATGAGACTTCCGACTTTTATAAGTGCATGAAAACAATGAAAGAATAAATAGAATAATTGCAGGAAAAACAGTTAAATTTTTATTGTAGTTGTTTAATTAAGTATAGATGAGTATTTCAGGCGTATAGGCACACACACACGCACGTTTGTATTATATACATACCTACATATATACTAGAGTACGTTTGTATTATATATATACCTACATATATACTAGAGTACGTTTGTATTATATACATACCTACATATATACTAGAGTACGTTTGTATTATATACATACCTACATATATACTAGAGTACTGCATGGGCCGATTTTATACGACCTGGACCGTCGGCAACTCAATCTGGCCAGTTTCATTTTACAGGCCTAACATCTCTATAATTGGCACAAAAAAAGCTTGGCCCGGCCCGTTTAGATAACCCAAAGTGACAGCCCAATCCGACCTGTGTAGGACTCTAATATATACACACTCAAGCACAGAAGCTCACACTCTAAAATCAAGACAATCAAACACGCCTTACTTCTCTAACAACGCATACCCACCGAACTTGCGTACATGTCAAAGCTGGTCACAGCCTGGTAAGTATCACAGCTGAACAACTGCGGCTTGAAAGTCATAGTGTCATTCGCTATGTTGGCAAGAGCTTGTAAGTGGTTTTCATATCCGTAGCCCTTGGCTGTCTGAAATTGACATTACCATATAAAAAAGACTAAAGTTATGTTTTTTTTTACATTTTGAACTTTGAACCAACAAATAAACAAGTTGATCTTAGTTTACTTCTTCTACTTGTTCAACTTGCTTAGACAGCGCTTTAGTAAAAAACGACTGCTTGTCCTTCTGGAAAAAAATGAAACTTAGAATTAAAAATAGAAGTTAATAAAACATCTAAACTAATATTTTGGTCTTATGACAACCGTTCACGATCTGATTGATAAAATGTTCTTGCAAATAAATAAATAATAATTTTTAGTTAAAAGCTCTTTTAAATAACTCCATCAAAGGTTTTTACCAACTTAGTAGGATTTCAGTCTTCCGCCCTCTCCAGTAAGTTCATACATCGGAATCAGTCAGTTCGGAATTGACTGATTCCGATGTATGAACACGGTCTAATACAGAAACGCACCACGCACCACACTGCGCGGTCCAAAAGCAACGTCTTACGTGACTGTGAAACCCAAAGATGGAGGGCCAGAAGTTTAGATTTTTAAAAACCAGGGTATCGAGTCGATATACATTCCTGTTTCGATTTGTAAACTAAATTACTCTAATCAGTCAATAAACTTAAATATTTGTATCTTCAATAATTCCAGTCAATCTATATATATATATATATATATATATATATATATATATATATATATATATATATATATAAATGATTTTTTGTCTCTTTCAAACGGCTGGACCAATTTCAACGAAAAATGACATGGAGAAAAAAAAATATCTCAAAGAGAAAAAAATAGAGTAGTTTTCATTTTTTTTATATGGCCTATAAACTTCCCAGGCCAAAAGTTATTGCGTAACCAAATTCAAATTTGGTTACGTGACAAAATTTAAAAAAGGTTTCAAGCAACTTTCAACAAATCTATTTTACGTTTTGTGGGCAAAAAGTAAATTAAGGAGAGGAAAGAAGAAAGTAAGTGGGAGAGCGGTAAAGGAAGAGGAAGCGGGAAAGAGAGAGGAAGAAAAAAGAGGAAAAGAAGAAGAGCAACAAATGCGAGCGCAAGAAAAAAGCAAGAAACAATGATTGAAAAACATCTAAAAACCCGTGTAACCCCGCTAGTATACTAATAAATGTTATTTTTGTTTAAAGCTCCAACCAGCCTACGTTTTTCATGTTTCCGTTCATAGCAGCCTTACAGAAATCGAGCATTTCGGAAGTCGTAGATCGACAGTTGTCCAATCTCCCTTGACGGAAACTCCGCAGACTGACTGGGTGGTAACAGTTGGCTAACTTGTTTGCAATTCTATTAAAAAGTAATCTAACATAAGACCGGCTCATTTAATCAAAGCCAGTATTTTTTTATAGACAAATCTGGGCTTTGTTTCATCGTCATCATCACCATCGTCATCGTCATGATCGTTATCCACCGTCACCATCGTCATCTTTACCACCATCACCACCATCACCACCATCACCACCATCACCACCATCACCATCATCATCACCATCGTCATCACCAATGTCATCGTCGTCAGAACATAATTCTTGTTACTTGAAGTAGGCAAGCTGGTATACAACGTGCATGAACGCCTCTGAACTCGTGCAAAACTTCCTGACGAAGTCCACTCCGTATCTCGAAAACGCAGTAACTTGGTAGTCCAGCTTTTCAATCTGCCTTAATAGATTTTTGTTTATGATTCATCATCTAAAAAAAAAATTTAGACAAAACTTTTGAAGATCAAACAATTCACCTTAAAGCAAATAAAAAGAGAAAAATAAAAAAAGAGAGAGAGAAAACAGAGGGAGAGAGAAAAGAATATAATGATACTATTTTAAACCGACATAAAATGTAATACAAAAATCTCACTGGTCGATGGTTTGCGATGTTGCCGATATTTTAAGAATCACGTTCCCTGCCAGATGCCAGTTGAGCTTCTGACAGTGAGTCCAAGTTGTGATCTGTTTAGACGTCATCAGTCTGTCTTTTGTTAAAATCGAGCTGTCAATATCGCTTCTGAAATAATTTTATGGCTATGTTACAAATATATTTCTATAGACTAGAAAGTATTGTTGAATTACTACAGAGCCTTTATAGGCAATTTTCCAGAAATCCGAAATTAACAGATACTGCAACATAAATAAAATATTCCATTGTATGATTGTCGTTCTGAATTGCTACAAGGTTTTTATGACAACAGAAAACGTGTTTTCGGTGATTAAGTTTGTAATTTCATAATAGACTAAGTTAGAGCCCTGCCCTTGCCGGTTGTTCAAGGCTGGCCCATTTCATTGGAACAAAATCACAAGCCCAGCCCGGCCTATACTGACATGGGCCTGGCCCAGCCTGTGCTGACATAGGCACGGGCCATGTAACATACATACAAATCCCAGGGCTTGATACAACAGTTTTGGCTCAGTCCGGTTCGTTTTCATAACCTTCGATGGTAGATAGATACAGTGTGGGTCAAGTCAATAGTGGGTTGTGGTGATGAATAGGATAGTTGCAGTTAATAGTTGTGATAGTAATTTTAAAAGTTGAATGAACGATGCTAAATTTGGTCTCACCCTATTTGAAGTAATTTATGCACAAGAGTTATGACGGCTGGTTCGTCGACGATTGATCTTTCGTAGCAGAGTCCATACCAACCATCGTTGTTCACGATTACCTATGAAAGATATACAAATAAAACATTTAAAAAAAACATTAATAAAGCCTAACTGACATCAACATTATCACTATCAATTGATTGGTTGTAGAAACAGTCAGTTTTTCGAATCTTGCTGGCGCCACTAAGGCTCGCAAAAGTGTTAAGAGCCCGTATGGGATTGTTAATTCGGTAATTAAGTTGAGAAAAACACATCATTATTTTTAGAAAAACACTTTCTTAGAAATAAAGAACCACTGGGATCTGGTTAAGAAAATATAATTTTAACTGACATCGTCATCGTCAATAGCAATGTCACAATTACCTGGAGAGGCTTGTCGAACCAGCGGTTGGCACTGCAGTTGCTGCTTCCATTCCCGTTAACCACTTGCATCAAGACACTGGAAGGAGGGAGATTTTGTTCAATATTTTCCATGGGGTAGTTGTGAGTCATTTGGTCAAGGCACACGACAAACAGACTGCTTTCTATGGCTTCCAGGTTGGCTCTATTATACTCGTCTGTATCATGTTATTTGAAATGGTCATGTCATTTGAAATGGTCATGTCATTTGAAATGATCATGTCATTTGAAATGGTCATGTCATTTGAAATGGTCATGTCATTTGAAATGGTCATTTCATTTCTGATATTTCAAGTTTATCAACGACCATGTTTTTTAATACCGCGTTAGCTGACTAGATGTGCCAAAATTGAGCCGACACTTGTAACGAGTGGCGACCGAAATGATGCTGATGATAAGAATGTATTTTGTACAATGATGATGACGACGATGATGACAATTATGACGACGACGATGATGACAATCATGACAACGACGAAAATTAGCTTTTTAAAACGTACACCGTTCGAGTGACTTTCTGACGCTGGCCCAAGCGTTTCTTTCAGCACAGGTAAGTAGTCCTACGTGAAATGCCTCACCTGCATCACCTAAGCTGATGCAGGTTTCGAGACTGGCAAAAATGGAATCGCGAGATTCTTTAAAATTTCCCGCCATGACCTTGAGAACGAAAATCTGAGAAATTAATGAAAATTTAGTAATGTAACATTTGCTAATTGTGTTGTAAAATTTAAAGAAAATTTAGTAAAATAACATTTGCTAGTTTTTGTGTTGTAAAAATTAACTAATTTCAGATTTCATAATTAAAATTTTTGCACAGAATTTTTAATTATGAGTGATAATAAAAGTTTAGATTTTTATGAGATCTTGGTAGTTAAAAGCAATATGAGAATATTTGAGTGATATTACGTTTTATGTGCAATATAATAAGTTTTGAACGATAATAAAAATAAGCAACGATATTAAATTTGGGATTTTTTAAAAGATTTAGGCAAGGTTAAAAACTGTGTACCATGTTTAATGCTTTGATTAATATTAAAAACTTGGATCAGCAAGATGACTCTAAGAAACTAGAGATAGCCATCAAAAATGACGATTTTTTTCATTTTCATATTTATTATTTTTCGATTGCAGTGCCATCTTTTTTTATCTTTAGAGCTGACAGTGTACAATTGCAAAATTGCTTTTAATATTTAAATCAACTAAAAATATTTACCTTACTTAAATTATCTAAAAAAATGTATTTATATAATTATTTATTATTATTATTATATATAACTTAATTTGCCATAGATAGAAAATTGTCACGCAAAAACGTCTTACACAGACGTGGGCTATTATATCTGTCAAATATTATTTTAAATCATGCGGACATAGCAGTACATAGTCAGTACATACATTATTATACGTTTAAAATCATAAGCGGTTATTTCTTGCGATTGGCCCACCTGTTTTCGATATATGACGATGATGTGTTCGCTCTCCGCCGAGTTTGTCTGTTCGTAAAGAAAGTCTTCTTGAATACCTGGGTACCTTTATTAGTTGTATTATAGAAAATACAATATTATTTGCATTATGAAACAAATAGAAGAAACTAACATTTATAATAAACTAATTATTCAACTGATTATAGATTAAATGAAGAAAATATTTTATTAAAACGATGTTACTAGTCTTGTTTTCTCACCTGTAGGTTCCATACAATGCGTCGATTTCACTTGTTTCCATGATTTTCTGACTAACAATTTAAAAAAAAAATAATAACAAAATATTGTTATGGCAATGATTATAATAATAATTATAGAAATAGTAATTTATAATCTTTACTAATAATTATATAATAAAAATAATTAATTAAAAAAGGATAATTCAAAAATCAACAAGGACGTCACACTCACCTTTGCAGTAAGGTTTTCGCTTCCAACACAGCGGCCACTAATTTGGAGGTGTGCCTGAAAGTGTTTAAAATATAAATTCATTGCAACAACAACCATCATCACAAACAAGATAATAATAATAACGATGATGATGATGACCATGACGATGACGATGACGATGTCGATGACGATGACGATGACAATGACGAAGACGATGACGATGATGATGACGATGACAATGACGATGGCGATGACGATGACGATGACGATAATGATGATCGCCACGATTGCCTTCACCATAGTAATGTTATGTTGTAATATAAAGTGGCTTTGCACTAAAAAAGACTTCAAGACCACAACCATTATGATTGCATTGCCATTACAACAGCTGCCATAATCAGCATCACCACCATTTTAAAATCAATCATCATCCACCTCAGTTGATCTCCGACAGACAAAAACGATATTTTTGGAAATAAAATGCCCTGACTGCTGAAGATTGGTAAAGGCTGGTCGTTATTCATGAATGAGGTTGACAGCCAGATATCATTCATCTGGTGAACAAATAAATAAATAATAAAAATTAACGAAACGAAAAAAACAATAAAAATTCATAAGATAAAATAGTAAATAAATAATCAAAAAATAAATAAAATTAAAATACAGGTAAGTAAAAAAGTAAGCAAATACAAATGAATAAAAATATAAAAAATATATTTATTTGTATGTATTAAATTTATAGTTTAATTACTGCTTCACTAAGACTAAATTCGTTATAATATTACTCAATACTTTAATTTATCCACCAATATACTCCTTCAATATATTCAATCCATGTACAAACCCAGTTGACAACTTTTCTGGTGTACTCAAGCAGTTTCTTCTGCAGCGTCTGTCCATCTTTTCTAGAAAAATCATTGACCAGATCAGTCATTTTCAACATGTCTTCATCTGCTAAAATGACCTTCAGCAAGGGCAGCCATTTGTTCAAGGTCGACTGGAGTGTAGGAAGAGGAAGAATAGGCTTCTCTTGACCCTGGTTATGATAAAATAATGTTAACATTGGTTTTGATGACGTTTGTTGTTTCATTTAAGAAAATTCCCAAAAAATGCTGGTGGTCCAAACAGATACAAAATATCAATTTCCTTATCGAGAGACAAATGTGTTAACATTTTATTCCAGGTTAGTGACTATTATTGCTATGAACATAATTAAATAAAATAATGAAAAATAAATAGTATTGTTGTTGTTGATGATGACGACAATGGTTGTGGTAGATCATAATGTAATACTAACTTTTATAGAATTAATGGAAGATCCCACAGAGAATCTTTTCAGGGATTTCTTTCTGATCGAAGCTTGGTCAGAAGTTGCAATTTCAGGAAGAGATAGATTCGAGCGGTAAGTTTTGGGTCGTCTGCTAACTTGAAAACAAAAGTTTCGAGATTTAAAAAATTAGGCAAAATGATTGAATACATAAACAAACGAATAAATTAATACCGATGTCAACATCACCAATACCAATATTTTCAATGCCACTTCCAACATCGCTTTAAAAGTTTTTGATTATTTTTTTTTATAAATAATAATTTTAATTAATTTCTATTTTGATATGTTTAATACCTCGCATTTAAACGATTTAGAAATAAACAAACCATCTGCTTCCGTGCTCACCTGAATCGGAACTGTTGTTTGACCTGTCGCAAAGGTTACCCATAATCACGTGACTAACCCGTCAATCAGAAATTCGATTTAATAATCCACTTGCCAATCAGCATAAAAAGCCCGAGAAGACATTTATTTATTTATTGTCTATAAACTATCAAATCACACATATTTAACAAAGCATTTACATGAATATTTTCCATCCCAATGCCGTGGGATGGACCAGTCAGTATCTATGATCCCCTCTACAACTGTTTATCGCAGAATTTTTGATAGCGTGTTCAAGCTTTTCGCAATTGCACCAATTCCACTTTTTTTCTTCCAGATGGCTGCTTTCGTGATCTAGCGACTGGAATGCATATCTTAAGACAGGTGAATGACCTAAAGTTTTGAGCTGAGATTATTCGTTTGCGATATTACATGTGTTGTGTCGAGCTTGTTTATTAGCTACTCTCAATAACATATACACGTCACACCATTGTATACAGAACATAGACTTATACTATGATACAGAATGAATTTAATTAAGAACCTAGACATAGAAATTGATGTTTATATTTAAGCTAGGTATAATAACCAGTGTCACAAATGACTGAAACTGATTAATGACGATTGCAGCACTAACTAACAGAGTAATGCAGCTTTTTGAGCATACATCGGAAATCTATATAAATAAAAATAAGTCACTAAATGTCTTGCTAAGCGCTTAACTCGAGAACGGCTGGACCAAATGCTACGAAAGTTTGAAACAACATAGTACTCATTAAGAAAATCGTTTTTATCTATTAAAAAAAATCGGTTTATGAGCAGAAAACCTCCTAGGCAAAAAGTCCCTATGTACGAACATTGAAAGTTATTGCGTAAAAAAATTCAAATTTAGATTACGTAACAAAGTTTTAAGAAGGTTTCAAGCAACTTTTACTAAATTTATTTCTAGTTTTATTGACAAAAAAAGGTTAAGAGGGTAGGAAGAAAAAAAGGAGCGGGAAAGCAACGGGGAGAACAAGCGAAAGAGCGAGCGCAGCTGGTAAAGCGGGAAATTGAGCGGAAACAAAAACGGGGGCGCAATTGGGAGCAAGAACGGGAGAACGAGCGGGAGAGGGAAAACAAGAAAGAGCAGAGCAAGCAAGGATGGCAATTGGAGCGAGAGAAAGACAAGGTGAGAGACAGAAAAAACAATAGAAAAACCTCTAAAAACCTCGGGTTATGCCGGGTAACCCCTCCAGCTATATATATTTTTGTCATTGAGGAGACTACTATGATATCATTACCAGTTTTACTAATACTCATTTACATAAAAAAAACAATAAATCAGCTGAATAGAAATGAAGGAAAACCAACAATAAGATAAAATTATGTTTCTATCTGATGTTCTACCATCTACCAGCTCGTTCAGTTCTAAAACATCAGATGTAAACGGTGTTTATAAAACAGATTTTTGTTTTTCATTATAATTTTTTTAAGATCCTCTGGTCATTAAAGTATTTATTTGTTTATTTATTGTTTTATATTGATGTACCGCAGTTTAAAAATGTTTGATGATTGGGGTGGTAGTAGTTGTTCTTTATTTTCAGAAATTCAAAAAAACTTTTTTCTAAAAATGGTTGATGGCTGATTAGCAAGTTTTGGTGTTTTTTTATTTATGGAGGTAGAAAACTGTATATACTAACATAGAAGCCGACAAATTTAAAAAATAATTACTGCCATCACAACAGAGATCGTTTAAATTTGAAAATTCAAAAACTCTTTGATGAAATATTGTTATACATTTGTCAGTCTTGTCCTGAAAATACTATAACTCAAAAATCTTTTCAAAAAATGTTGCATCAACAGTGCTTGTTTTGAAACAGAGGACACTGGTAAGCTTCATTAAGCGCTGGTCTATCTTCAACAAAAACCTGATTCTTCATTTTCTTCTTTAGAGAATGCTTCTTTAAAATCTGACTTTTTAATTTTCTTGTTAGGAGTTTTCTCTTGTTCCAAACTCTCAAAGTGATTCCCAGAACTTCTTCCAGCCTGAACTGGAGTTTTATTTCTTTCCTCAACAAAACTTTTATTTTTCTTCTCCTTTGAAATATTTTTCTCTTTTCTCAAAGCAGCCGGATGAAAACAATGACGTCCAAGAAGTCAATGGTTCAACCTTTCAACTCCAATGAACTAATAATTTAGCCTAAGTGAAACAAGCTAAACTATAAGTTAACATATAAAAAAAAAGTTTAAACTTTTTGTTGAAATGCTAGAGCATTGCGTGTTGTCTAAATGTTAATGAAAAGTGGCCAGTAAATGGTCAAATTACCTCTTGCTGCATTAACTAAACGCTTCAATGATTATACTATTAACAAATTTTTGTTTCACTTAATTCGATTTTAATTTTTAACTTCAAAATTTGTAGTTTAAAAAAATTATAAATTTGCTTGTAAACGTTAACAAAATAAATTGAGCACGTTTTTAATAGAGATGGTTTGTTTATTTCAAACAACACTTCCCATTATTAAAACAACTAAAATGCTAAAACAAACAACTCACATCAAGCTGTCTTCAAGTATGAATGATAAATAAAAATGTTATAATAATAATAATAATAATAAAAAGATAAAATAATAGTAATATTAGTCAAATAATTTTTTAAGTATTTGTTACTAACACAATATGTACCCGTCTATGGAAATCGAAACAGATTTATATTGCTCTCATTTGTGATTTTTTTTGGTTAAAAAACCAATAACTCGCGGTTGATTAAATTATATAAATGTACAACCAATTACCATGCAGGTTAAATGAAAATTAATAAAACGAATACAAATTCAACATTTTTTTGCAGGATGACGGATTTCTGTGAAAGATTGCCAAAAGGAAGTCAGAGGTAAAATGCAGAATTATTTTGTTTGGAAATTATTGCAAAAGCTAAAAATTTAAAAAAAAAATAAACAAAAATGTTGCAAAAATTAAACAAATATATGTAAAGAACATTCGATGCTAAAGTAAACATAAAAAATAGTGCAGGTGTCTGCGCCCGGCCATTGAGCAGTTACAGATGAATGTAGATGCTATAAATATACACGAATGATGAATATATAAATTTATTCATATCACAACTAACTGTTACGCCAAAAATGACTTCTACGACAACCAAGAAAAGAAAAGGATGACAGATCCTCTGTTTTGACCAACCAGTTTACCCTCGCCAAAAACCTGAAGACGCTAACTACTGAAGACCCAGTTAAATAAACAGTATTGAATGATATTTTGCAAAAACTTAAACAAATGTTTTTAATATAAGCATAATCGGTATATGAAACTGTTAAGATACCATGCCAACCAGGGGAGTGAGGTGGTCTGAATTATCAACCTTGTTCTTCTATTATACGTAATACAAACGTATCTAATCCATGTCTAACATTTTTCGTAACGAAGACAAAAAAATGATAATTAAAAAAATTGATAAAAAATTGATACAGAGAATAGAAATTGTGAAAATTCTGCCAACTAATAATGTTAATTATTTGCTATATGCAATAACAGCACCAATATAAACTGATTAGAAAAAGTAGAGCTAACTGAGATACGTTATCGTGCTATATGTGCCTTTTTGTCTTAAATCTTGTGTAAACACATGCATATGATACACTATAAAAGTCATCTATAATCCATAACTTGTTTGATGGTTTTTAAGTATGGATTTGAAACTAAAAAAAATCTATTTATAGACAATTCTAGTTTGACATGATATCGATTGCTCAAACCATATGCCTGGCAGCAGACATTGACAACCTTGTCGTCTTGATGGCCGCAGATGAAGGGGCGGCAGATGAAGTCAAACACAGAGCCTTCATTTCTTCGAAAGCCTCCTTGACTTTAGTGGCAAAGTATTTAGAATCTGTAGTAGCTGTCTGTTTAAACGAGGAGACGCAGACAAGGATATAGTCGGGGTGGGGGTTGTAACAGGCCCCGTAGCCGTCCGGCACAACGGGACCGTAACACATGAGCACATCCATCGTAGATGGTACCTGAGAAGATAGTTTTTATTTATTAGCGTTTTCCGAGTTTATAGATGAGTTATTGAATAGCCGGGTTTGAATGTTCGGAAATAGTGGATATCGGGTATACATCCTTACAATTTAATGCAACACCGCAATAAATTCAATCCACGTCATTTCTTGCAACCTTTTAAAACGAGCAAAACAAAATTATAATCAAGCTACTAATTATAAAAGTAGCACCTGGCTAGTAGAGAGTGCAAAATAGTTAGACTTTTTGAACGACTCGTCCTTGAACAGCTCTGGAGTAGGCATTGCGCAGTCTTCGGCTATCTGGAGTAGACCCAAGAAATGATTGTCGATTCCGTGACCAAGAATCGCCTAAAGGTTAGCAACGGTTTGACGTTTAACGTCAAGACACTGTTTTTTATTTATTTTTTCTTCTAATAAACTTGATGACAAATAAATTGTAAAATATTTAATTATTTAGTTATTACTTTAATCAGAATAAATATTACTTTAATTAAAATAAATATTAGTTCAATTAAAATAAATATTACTTTAATTAGAATAAATATGACATTAAGTAGAATAAATATTACTTTAATTAAAATGAATATTATTTTAATTAGAATAAATATTACTTGAACGAGAATATCAGTCTGCTTCTTGATTGCACTGCGAAGAAGCGCCAATTTCTCGGACGCCTATTTAAATAAGTCTACTTGAATTTGACATTAGGAAGTGATTATTTTGTTTTAATTATAGGTCTTAATAATAATTATAATAATTATTTGTATTATTTAGAAATGAACTCAACCAATAGCTGAATCAATTAAGCACGTAAAAAGTACGCCAGACCATTTGTATGATTGTCAATAAACCAACTTTTTATTTTGGAGACAACACAATTATATTTAACTGCAATCATGTTTTTGAATTTTTAAACAAAGTCCAATTTAGATTTTATTTATTTAATTATTAAAAAATATAATTATATATTCACAAATTAAAACCCAACTAATAATATAAAACATTGAAATAAACATATAGAAAAGTAATATCTACAGGCAATGCATTTTCTTTTTCGGTCATTGCACGACACCACTTGAGAGCCTCCATCGTGTTGGCCCTGATGTTGTCCACGCGGCCATGGCGGAACCTCCTGATGGAAGCACTCTCGTAAGTTGAAACCAGACGTCCGTGAACCCTAAAAAATTAAAACTATTTGTTGTTGTAACCTCACTTTTATTACCGTATTTTTTTAAACTAACTGTTATACAGAATTTAATATACAGTTATCAACATTTGAGTTTATGACATTAAAATGACATTGTTGCGTAATTTATATTTATTTACTTGTAGTAAGCCAATTGGAGGGCAATCTGGATGTAAGCATCGGGACTCATGTTCTGACTCTTCGGAAATTCCTTGCCGTAGTCCGTGAAGCGAAGAACGTAGAGATCAAGATTCTCTATCAATCTGGTCAGAATGTATTCATTCATGTAAATTGATTTTAAATCTAATAATAATTCAATTCATTAAAAATAAGCCGACGTTTGGAGTTAGGTAGGTGGGTGATACGGGTACAGATAGGTAGGTGGTTGATATGGGTACAGTTAGCTTGCTTTATATCAGCTTTTGCATTTTCGCTATTTGTAGCACGGGACTTTAATGAAGAATATCTGTTCTAATTAAATTGCCAATAATAACAAGTTTTGAAAATAATCCATTAAATATTAATATATTTGTTCATAAGAGTTATTTTTTTTTAAGCTCAACCTGTCCAACGAATCAGCAGCTTGGGTAATATTTAGCGCGACCTCTTCACCGATGTTCCACTTGAGATGACGTGGCGGAGGTAGGTCGTAGATGGACTGCATACGAGGAAGTTTCTTCCTCTGTAGTTCGTCCCTGAATAAATTATGATAATGTCATTCAGGAATAAATAAGTAATTCAGTAATACTCTGCTAGTCATGTTGATTGGTCACTTGAATAAACAGCTGATTTTGATTAAAAAGATTGGCAAAATCTGTACTTAAGCTTCTAAATTTAATTTAAATAGTAACTTTATAGTCGTAATTTATTTTTTCAGTTCATTAACGTTTGAGTGTCTATTAGTGTCCGACCGAAAGTTTGGTTTCGGCCAAAAATCAAGTTTCGGCGGCAGTTCCGGTTTCGGCCGAAACTTTTGCAGAAACCGAAACTGATTTCGGAAGTTGTCGTGCACGCTCGCCAAACTTTGTTTCTTGTGGCAACGCTTTGGCGGACGCTGACGGCACTGTTTGGGAATTGTCGTGCGCCGTTCGGATAGCTCTGTAGCAGCACAACTTAAGCCCTATTCACATGGACAAACGTGAGTTAACACGACCCGATCAAATCTGACACGTCCGGTACAATCGAAGCTTGTAGATGTGATACCAAATCAATCAAATCAAAGAATCATTTGATCAGGCTCTCCCTTATCGACAAAGTCCATTACGGGAGCACCGTGTGAGTGACGTGCAAATTAAAAATAGAAATGTCGTACAATATTGAATATTAATTAGTTTCATAAGGTCTCCTAAAATAAAATAAAGTAAAATACAATAATATAATAAAAAAATAGTGGAGGTGTTGTACAGTATTGTATATTAATTAGTTTCATAAGCTCACCTACAAAGTTCAAATTTAAGGAGAGATTTAAATGTAGTTAGAGAAATGTCGGGATTTTTTAGCTCATGCGACAAGGAGTTCCAGAGCTTCGGACCAGCCACTGCGAAACCCCGGGGACCTATCCGCACAGAGTGTGTCCGGGGAGCATTCAGGTCGCCACGAGCGGCTGACCGAAGGTGGGAACTGTAATCACTGGAGCTGACTTGTGAAATCAAGTACGGCGGTAAATAAATCAAACTGAGTTTAGCAAGTTTGTAAATTGCCAGCGAATCACCGATAAGATCTACAGTCACGTGATCTAAGCTACATTTACATATTCATTTATACACCGTCGCACGGCTTATTTTCTGCTAGTTTTAGACAATTTAGACGCAATCGTTTGTAGTACAATAGAATAATGACGAAAATTAATAGAATTAAAAATATTGCAATTTTAGTCTTTAGACTAAATTACAAGCAGAGATGTAAAGATTGGTATTGGCCAAATACCAATACACTGTAGGCAATAACTTTTCGTTATTGGAATGGTATTGTCAATACTTTTACTGAGAGGATTTTTTTTGGTATCGCAGATACATTTAAAGCAAAAATTAGTCAATACCCAATACCAATATTTTTTAATATTAAAAATTAGAATTTGTTAAAAAATTAAAATTAGAAAACTTATTTTTTTGCATTTTGACACTTGTTTTGTTAAATTATTTTCCCCGTTTGATTGTGCTCCTCTGATCTCAATATATAGCTGGATCGCACTTAGTCTATTAAATTAATTATAATTTTTCTAGCCTCTCCCTGCCGCCATTTTAGCACCCCATTTCATCCTTGCAAGTTTAAAGCAAAAACAAATCTTTAAACTTTTCAATTAATAAAATTTATTAATTGGTATTGAAGCTCACATTAAATTATTTAGGCTGATAACAACTGTTAGGCATGTTAGGTCGTTAGCCGCTGGTTATAGGATTTTATATAATAGCTTAGGTGTCGAATAAAACTTGTTTAAAATCGCAATAATTAAGTACAACCAAATGAATTGACTGTTGTGCTCCCTTATATTGTTGATTTGAGCAATTATTAGCTGCGCAAGTCGTCAATTTTGAACTTTTAAAGATTTTCCATAAGGGGTGTCAATTGGCTACCGGGGATATATCCAGACAGGGTTAAGTGTGACCCAGTTATATATATAGAAATCAGTGGCGTGCTCTCAATCAGTTTGTTTTGTAAAATGTTGTAATATCTGAATCAAAAACTTTTGGTGATAGGTGGTAACAAAAACTTTTGGTGATAGGTGGTAACAAAAACATTTGGTGATAGGTGGTAACAATTTTCTTGGAGTTTTTTGTCACTTTGTTTTATTTTGTACTTTTCTTTAATTTTATTTGTTGTTCATTTTTGTGCACTGCATGATTTTAAAATTTGTGTGCCAATAATGAAATACTTGAAAATTTTTTTTTACTATTGTGTTTGGTATTTGCTATTGGCAGCAATACGTTTTTCATTCCGTATGGATAGCATTGTAAAACCGCAGTATTGCTCATTAAAAATAATAAAATATATACCATTGAATTTATTTTGCTGGTGGTGTCTACATTCTAAATTGTCTTTCGTTGTTGATTTTTCACCAATTGAATAGCTAAACACTGTAAGGAAAAAATACCGGGTGCAGTTTCTCAACTACTTAAATACCTGAGCCTACAAGGTTCAAGGTTCAAGTACCTATTGGGATTGGTATTGCCAATATAAATTTCTGGCTATTGTTAACAACCCTGATCACAAGCCATTCTTGAAAAAGTGATTGTTTTTTATAAAAATGTAAAATATTAAAAAACTAAGCACATTTTATTTAATAATTTATATTACAGAAATTGCTAATTAATTATTAAAAAATAAAAAAACTGTAGATTTAGAGATGGCCCATGGGGCATGTTGTTTGTTTATTAAATAATAATGTAATAATAATAATGTTTGACAATATTTAGAGTGGCGTAAATCCTAAAAGACTTCAAGGCCACGGAAGGGTTCTTTGCAGAGGCAGCCATTTATAGGCGCCTACCCCTTTAGCAATGCGAGTGAACTCCTTGCTTAAGGGAGTTACGCTGGTGACGCCGGTGAGGCTTGAACTGCCGACTTAATGATCGACAGGCGAACGCTCTGCCGCTCTGCCACCAGCGTCCTTCCATCAATATTAGATGATTTAGAAAGAGATGGGGCATTAGAAAACTTATATTTTCAACATTCTACCTGACACACTTTCTCGTGATTGGTTGAAGAAAAAAACTGGGTCGAATCAAAATGTAAAATACACGCGACTTCAACGTGCTTGTCGCGTCGGGTTCTCAATTTAAAGGTTTACTGTAGCTTAGTAGTGAGTTACTTAATTCTAAATGTAAGTATGACTGTCCTACTAATTGTGATCTAGGTATCTTTGTTAATTTTGAATGTGTGATGAGACCGAAACTAAGAAGGTAATAATAATTTCAGTAATTATTATTTTTTATAAGAGGTTCCTAAAAAAGATTGATGATTCTTCTAAGGACAAATACAAACCAAAGTATTAATTAATAAGATTTCAAAAGACCAATCAGTAATAATTTTATTACTGATCACTGATAAAAATTTTGCTATGAGAACTTAATTTCAAAAAATAATAAAAATATTATTAATATTTTTATATTATATTATATAAATGATTACAACAAAATTAATATACTGTGTTTCTATTTCATGTCCTAATTAATGCAGAATGGGTAAAATGCACAAATTTCGGTATTTTAAGGAATTTTATACTTGACCAAGTGAGTTTCGGCCGAAACGGAAGCTACGGCCGAATATTCGGTTTCGGCTGGAAAACCAGTTTCGGTCGGACTCTAGTGTCTATGACTGCCCAGAAGAATACAACTTGTTTTTTGTTAATTAGATATAAGGAAAAAAACAAAAAACATATAGTTAAGTATCAAAAAACATTCAAAATTCACAAAATTTAACAAGTCTTAATCTATTTTTATTAGTTTGGGTTTTCTCCTTTGAAACTTTGTTTGCCTATCTTGAAAATAGATGCTCAGAGGTAGACAGAAGTCTATTTTTGGAGACCCAGCCCAGCTCAATCCGGCCCAGCCCAACCCATTCCAGTCTAATCCAATCCAATCCAATCCAATCCAATCCAATCCAATCCAATCCAATCCAATCCAATCCAATCCAATCCAATCCAATCCAATCCAATCCAATCCAATCCAATCCAATCCAATCCAATCCAATCCAATCCAATCCAATCCAATCCAATCCAATCCAATCCAATCCAATCCAATCCAATCCAATCCAATCCAATCCAATCCAATCCAATCCAATCCAATCCAATCCAATCCAATCCAATCCAATCCAATCCAATCCAATCCAATCCAATCCAATCCAATCCAATCCAATCCAATCCAATCCAATCCAATCCAATCCAATCCAATCCAATCCAATCCAATCCAATCCAATCCAATCCAATCCAATCCAATCCAATCCAATCCAATCCAATCCAATCCAATCCAATCCAATCCAATCCAATCCAATCCAATCCAGTCCATCCCAACCAAACCGAACCCATCCTGACGAACTAGAAATGTTAAAATTTCTAACCCACAGCTAAAATGTTTTTAAACGAAATATTTGTTCAGTTTTATTTTGACTCAACCCAACTCACGCATGTGTCAACAAATTAGATCTAACACAACCCAACCCAAACAGCCCATGTCCACCTCTGATGCACATGCACCTATCTCTTTGCTTCAAACTTAAAACAACGCATTTGCACTTTTGCACTTTGTGTAAATTCTAAATATTTTTTTTAATTTTAAAAAACTAAAATAACTTGGAAAACATTTCAGTTTTTCCCTCTGCTATTAATTTCAGCTTCAGATGGTTTCTTTCAAATGTTCATTTACATTTAGATTTACAATTGCTCTTCCATGACGAAAATTATTATTATTAGTAGTAGTAGTAGTAATAGTAGTAGCAGTAGAAACGGGTCAACAGTGTTATTTCTCCATAAAAAGAGTGTTATTATTAATATGTAATTATTTGAAGCTGTCGCAACTCATTTTGCTAACTTTGTCTTAACGTTGTGTAGAGACAAGACCGGTTTTTTACAAGCTACCTCATTATTTTTTCAATGTTGCTTCTCTTCTAAAAACCATACAAATGTGTAACGTTTGCTCACTGTTCTGTTTATTTACCGACAAAGTCATTGCCACAAAACCACTCCATAATTGGAAGGTAAAGATACCGAAATGTTCCTGAGAAAAAACTTACATGTATGCCAGTAAATGTTCAATAAGTTGAGCCACTGCGATTCCTTCAGCTGCCGAATGCTCGTAGCACAGACCGCAGACGCCATCTTGGGCTATTACAAACTTCATTTTGAAGTAAAAATAATTATTAATTATATAATAATTGTTATTAGTTTAAAAAATAAAATTTGACCTAAAACTACATTCAAACCTGCATGGTTTTTTCGAACCATCTATTCCCGCTGTTAATCTGACTGCCCAGTCCGTGGATCATCTGCATGGCCATGCTGACTTCTGACCTCTGATGATGTTGTTCTTTTTCCTCCGATCTTTGGCAAGAGTCTCTGCTGCCTTCCGTCTTCTGGTGAGGATCTCTGCTGTCTTCGAAGACGGCCTGGTCGAGGCAGATGACAAACATGCACTTCTCGATCTCTTCGAGGTTCAGTCGGTTCTGTTCGTCTGTCGTTTCGTTCGAAGACAAAAATAAGAATCATTGTGAACTTTATGCATCACATTAATAATATCAAAACGTTCGTTTAATTGAAGAAGTAGAAAATATTGCAGTAAATAAAACCATAGAGCAGACTAAAATAACCTTCTGCCATCTTTCTTCTAACTGTGGCCCACACGTCTCTACGGGCCGAGGTCAAAATGCCGACCGGAAGCGCTGACCGGTTTCCGGTACTGCGCAGTGAACATTTGATCTCCTCCTCCGCCATCTTGACGCATCTTTTCAGCTCGCTGTAGATGTTGTCGTCGCTCAAGCGTATCGAGTCGGTGACGAGATCGATGGCAAACAACTGCGAGTGGTTGTGATAATGATGCTAGTCGAGATACCATTGTTTATAAGTACGACAGTGATGATGACGGTGATGACAATTAAGATGCTAATTGAGATGACTAAAACGATTGTGATGGTGATTGTGATGACGATAATGGTGACGATGAGGATGATTCAAGTTATAGAAGCTAAAAATAGCTCTGATTTCAGTATTGCTATAACCGTGGTTTTCAAACGGATCGGGTCGGGCCAAATTTTTTTTGCCAAGTATAGTGATTTTGGACCTGTAAAAATAGCCCGGGCCGGGATGGGCCTGAAAATTTGGCCTATGAAACGAACCAAGCCAGGCCAGAAAAATTGAAGCGTGGAAGTTTTTTTCCGTTTCCTTCCGAACGCCCTCGAAAAATCAGTTTTTTCGGTTTTTATTGGTTTTCGAAAGTTCTAAATATTTCTGAACACAAATAAAACGGAACGTTTAGAATTTGCGTTTTGGAAATTTCGATTTTTTTTAGAATTCTGAAAAAAATTTAAATCAATGCCGGACTTTTGTAAGTGAAAATTAACGAACTTTCTCTTATAAAATCAAGTTTAAACTAAAAATGTAAAACGCTCGTGACAGTGCATTCTGTTAAATTGAAACATTTTCTAAAAAATTAATTTGAATTTTATTTCTTAAATTTACAAAGTTTTTATAAAAAGCAACAAATCTTAATTTTTAAAAAATGCAAATAAAATTAGTTTTTTGAATCTGTGTTATTTGTATGTTCAGATGGGAAATAAAATTGGATAAATCTTCAAGTATTATTTTTACCTTAATGTGTGAATATTTGTTAAATTCCCGTTGTTCAAATGTCATTTTTCGTTCAACATTTTTGCATTCGTAACACCCAATAATTTTCGGAAGTGTTGCGGCTATTCCGAAAAATTCCCAAACATACCTGAACTTAAGAATCGGTTTTCGAAAGTAACGAAAGAAATTTTTTCCGAGCAAGATTGAAATCGAACGTTCGGAAGAAAGTTTCATCCAAAAACGTTCGATACCGATAAAAATCAAACAACAAACTACCATGCTTACGAAAAATCGGTCAGTGCAGTATTTTATTACATACGTAATACGTATTTACTTGCATCCTACAAGTAAAGCAGTTACAAGTAGAAATCACTTCTGCTATTCAACGACCTTTTGCTAATTGTCCTGACCTAATTTCACCTGAACTGACCTAAATTTATCCGTAGTGAACTTACCTGGTTTTTATAAACGACGATGATGTGTTCGCTTTCCAGATTCTTCTGTTCCACGTGAGACGTTATCAGACTGTCCTTGCTTACACCTGGATACCTGTACGATGTAAACAAACGATAATACTGTTCCATACATAGCGGCTGGCCTTTCTCTCTAGATCTCGCCCTGTCTATCGGCAACAGACGACTGCAAAATAACACAATACAGAATGTTTAGTTTCATCAACAGGAGTAGCAATACGGTTAAAATTACACTTATTATTAATTGATAAAAAAAACATAACAAAATGCGTAGTTTCATCAACAGGAGTAACAGTACTTTTAAAAACTACAGTAATTGTTAGTTTATAGAGAACCAACGAAAGGGAATGGAACGGTGATGGTACATTTACTCACGAATCGATGACGACTTTGTAATCGAGAATTCCAGATATGAACCTAGCAGCATACCTGATGGAAAAGTGCTAAACTTTAAAATAACAGATTTCACGATGGTTCAGCTTATGTGTAGGTGTGTGTTTACGTGGGCGTGTCTTTATTACATCCATTTTTCTGAAACGATCTAAACTAGATGTTTGGTAAACTTGCTTTGTGTACTACTGTGTAGGCTGCGATATCATCTAAAAACAAGGTGCTCTATTCCGGTGGCTAAGTAAATATTAAGTTGAGTTTTGATCAAAATATATATATTTGACTTGTAAGTCTTCATAATTTAAGTACTTTTACTAAGCTTTATAATATATTTTTTGTTTATAAATTTTGTAAGTTATTAAAGCTGATTAAATTATTAAAGCTGTTTTGTCTTCAAATTCTGTTGTCGTTTGTAGTTTTCAACCGCAAGTGAAACTCTTGGCGTGGAGTACATGGAAGACCAGCGCCGGATAGCTTTGTTAGAACCCGTTATGATGGGCTGGACTCAAGCGTTGAATATAACAAAACTTTTTATGGTAACATGTCTTTTAATATATTCAGATAGTCAGATAGAATTGTTTTGTATAACTTAAAGTAATTATATAAACATATTTATTTCTTCACCCCATTATTAAAATAGATAAAAAATTTTAAACCTCAATTGAGCACTTTGGTTCTCAAAGAACTGTCTTGGAAATACCATGCCCGGGTTTGAATTAACTGGAAGAGGTAGTCTGACCTTCATGTACATGTCATCCAGCCAGAACTGATACACCTATCATCAAAACAAATTATATCTAAATAAGTTCTAATTTATCATGGTTGAAACGCTGACTACCTACTACGACAGTTAGCCAAGTGGTAAACTCGTCCGACACGAGATATGGAAGTTTTATGTTTTGATTTCTTTACCTTTAGTTGGGTGTCTGGCTTTTTAGTGATCCCACTATTTTAAACCACGCTCTCATGCACCGTCTTCAAAATTGATATTTTTTTAAGCAAAAAATTCATTGCAGAATTTATATTTATTAAAAAGTATAAATATAGACATGAAAAAGTTTACAAATATTTGATGAATCGTCTGTGCTGGTTGCAGTTTGTTTGCTTTACCGTTTTAGAAACGGCGGTTTTGCATAGCTGGTTTGAATTTGTTTGTCTGCTTGTCTGTTTGATTGAATTTTTTATCTGTTTGTTTCTATTTGGTTTTGTATTGTTTCTTTGCTTGCAAATAAAACTCACAAAAGTCAACCTTTTGTTATTTAGATACTTGTTTTAAAATGACATCGCGTCATCTTAACTTGCGTAATAAAAAATTATTCTAGTTATTGTCGTGACATTCGAAACTGTGATAAAAAAAATACTCGTTTAACACAGCAAATGTAATTTATACGAAGTAAAGAATGCATGATGTTTCCAACTTCTGATCGTCGCTGTTTTCCCCGGTGGCGCACCGACTCACCCAGTTGTCCTGCCTTTCGGCGTGCTTAATGAGCTTCTCTTGCAACATCTCTCCAACTCCTCCAGTTTTCCCGAATTCTTCAGCAATCTTTTTGGTTTTCTCAAACTGCTCATCGCTCACGGTTGACCTGATTGTATCTAGGTACTTCGCCAAAGTGTCTTTAAGCTTCGGCACTGGCAATTTTGGTAAGGGTTTCTGAAACGATTAAAATTATTTGTATGTTTCTATAAATAAAGTGTTATTGTTTTTGTTTAGTTTTAGAGATCGAACTAGTTTTATTCATTATTAAAAAGAAACAATTTCACTATAAATCTACTTCATCCTATTTTGATATAACAATCTTGTTTCATCTTTCTTTTATAAAATCTCTCTCTCTCTCTTTCCTCATTTCATTATCTTTCTTTCTTTCTCTTCTCTCTCTTCTCTCTTTTTCATCCACACTCTCAGGACTTAATCTCGAGATCTTCTGCGAGCAAATCAAGCGTACTTGTCCCGGCCTGTAAGATGGATGCATGAACATGCTCTCTCCGTGGAATTGCAACGTTTTGCTCGAGTGATAATATCGATCCAAGACATGTTCATTGCTGCATCTTAGGTCTTGTTTTATTCGCTTACTCGCTCACTCACTCACTCACTCACTCACTCACTCACTCACTCACTCACTCACTCACTCACTCACTCACTCACTCACTCACTCACTCACTCACTCACTCACTCACTCACTCACTCACTCACTCACTCACTCACTCACTCACTCACTCACTCACTCACTCACTCACTCACTCACTCACTCACTCACTCACTCACTCACTCACTCACTCACTCACTCACTCACTCACTCACTCACTCACTCACTCACTCACTCACTCACTCACTCACTCACTCACTCACTCACTCACTCACTCACTCACTCACTCACTCACTCACTCACTCACTCACTCACTCACTCACTCACTCACTCACTCACTCACTCACTCACTCACTCACTTACTCACTCACTTACTCACTCACTCACTCACTCACTCACTCACTCAACTCTTTAAAAAATCACCAACAAACAAAATAATTGAACTTATACCGAAAGATCCCATTCCGGAAATTCTTCCTGGTCTTGAGAGGCCACCCTATCTAGGTATAGTCTTACTGGGTGGTTTTTTTCTCGGGCCCCCTGACGGGTCATCAACACTGAAGCCCTCATCGGGGAACGCGGGATGGCGTTTGACATGGCTGTCATCTGGTGTCAATTTGAAAAACATCAAAGTAGTTTGATACAATATTAAAACTATATGTATACAAAGTTTAAATTTTTTTGTTGTTGCATTCATCGAAAGTGCGATGAATGAAATTATTAATAACATCACCACGATTTAGGTTGTTGACCCGACTTTATGAACGGCGTCATCTTGGTTATCTTCCTGAACTTACTTTATTACAAATAATCTGAACATCCTGCTTACTACTTTTTCGATATTAAAAAAAAATCTTCAAGATTTTCAGTTTCACTTCTTCAGACTGCCTTTTCTAGAAAATATTTCTTTTAAAATAAAGAAAAAAAAGTGTCGACAGTTTTCGCACCACTCTCGCTTTTATCCGATATTAATTTGATTTTTTTACCAATACTTAAATCAAGCAGACGCCTCCTTCCACACTATATACACACACACACACATGCACACACAATCACACACATTGACGCACGCCAACGCCGGAGATGTCACTCCACTCTTGAACGACGGATATGTGGGCGTGTCCATCTCAGATGCTGCTGCTAATACTGACCATTCTTCGACTTCCGTCTGGTTGAGTGACCAAGGCGATGGCCAATATTGTGCTACAAATGTACTTCAAAAACGTATACATAATGTTTCAATGCATTAGCACCAGATAACAGAAGTACGCAAACTGGTTACTATGGCAACTAGCAGGCTTTCAGTCAGAGCATTGACTAGTTAAGCGGCTAGCTAGCCGGCTAAAAGCCAGACGAAGACGGATGAACTCTTCTGGGATGATGAGAAGCAAGAACTGTGAACACGAATGCTCCTTTGAAACATTTATTTTGACGAACGAGACAAACAATGCAATAATTTAATTTCACAAATTTTTAGATATTGCTTTAAGCGAGAGCCTAATAATATAATTATTGTCAGTTGTCGTTTTTTTCCTTTTCTACACGAACAGACAAGTTCTAAAGAAACAAAAAATTAATAACGTCAGAAAAGTCAAAGTTCAAATAAATCAAATTGACAACAACGAGATTTCACAAAACAAAAGAATTATAAACAACAATGAAATCGAATCATGATAACTTTTTTTAATTTTAATTTTTTATTCAGTTGAATAAAACATTTAATTATTTGTTTTTAATTTTATTATTATTGTTATTATTGCTATTACTACTATTATTATATATTTCAAGTGCAAAAATGACTGAAAACGCAACCCAATTTAGTTATTAAACCATAAAAAACAATTTTAATTTTTTAGGGTTTCTCCTTTTTTCATCCTTTCTATTTAAATTTTTTTTCAATATCTCAAACAATTTTCTATTATTGGTTTTTTGGTACTTTTTTTATTTTTACACATTTTTACTTAACTTGACTTCTCTGTCTGTCGATCTGTATTTAAATTTGCAATCGATTTTAAACTAACTTCCGAACAAACCTCCGAACTGATTAACAATGAATTCTATCAAATTTTTGGATCGATTGGACAAAATTTAATTAAATAATTATTTGTGATATTTTCGTCGAACTATTTATTGTCTATGCTAATATACTCGTTCTTTATGTAGCAGAATGTGGCCTACACAATCGATTATATAAAAGTGTGTTTTTTGATTCACTTGTTTATTTTTAAATGAAAAATAAGAATATGACAATATGTTAATATATTATATATGATGATCACTCGCAATTTAAATTAAAACAAAATAATTTTTTTAATTTTTTTGATTTATCAATAAGAAGATTAATCGACGAAGGAGTTAAATAAATTCAAAACAATAAATGACACGAGAAAGACCCGCTAAAACTAAACCGATTATAGCACAGCATAACCATCGCACCAAGAAGATAGTAAACAAATTAAAAATTGATAATATATATATATATATATATATATATATATATATATATATATATATATATATATATATATATATATATATATATATATATATATATATATATATATATATATATATATATATATATATACATATATATAGACATATATATACATGTACAAATATGTCTGTACAAGCATTATGTGAAAGTTGTGGCGTGGACAAAATACTCATAAAAATTGTGAACAGCAAAGATTGTAAAATTTTATAATAAACTGACGTTGACAACTATAATTTATCTAAAGTGTAATGCTTTTAAATAATTAATGAGTTTCAAGCTGATTGAGCCGTTATATGAATCAAGAAAGAAGTTTTTGAAAACTACATAAAACCAGGGGCGTCATTTGTGGGGGGCATGGGGGTGGTTGCACTCCCCAAAAATTTAAAAAAAAATTATATTTAAAATAAATAAAAAAAACGTTTTTGCAAATTGTCTGAAAAATTACCACCAGCTATCCCCGGTCATCAGTATTTATTTTTAGAGTGAAAAGTGTGTAGAATTTAAGAAAATAGTTTGATAATGTACCTCAACCTACATACAGGTCATCAGTTATTTTTGGAGACAGAAAGATAGATTTGCTAGAAAATAAATGTGTGCAGAATAAATTTTCAGAAAAAGTTTGGACTCCCCCCCCCCAAGGACTTCCTGAAATGACGGTCCTGCATAAAACATTAAATTATTATTATAATTATTATTATAAAATTTACAAAATCAAATCGTCGTCAAGAAGAAAAAAATACTAAAAAGAACAAAATCAAGAAATACTGAAAATGAAAAAAAGAGAAACAAACAAAAAAGCAAGAAAAAATGATTAGCAGACAAACAAATAGAAAATAATGAAATAAGAATAATGAAATGACATCTTAAAGTCATGACTCATGACATCATGACATTATGACATCTTCAAACATGAATGTCACAAATCGACGTTTTTCTCACGAAGGAAACTCAAATGAAAAACTATTGGAAGCCTCGAAAAAGCTTCAAGTAAATTTTAATATGAAAATGTTTGTGTTATTCTTAGTAATTGTTAATTTAAAATAAAAAATCAATAATAATAATAAATAAAGTATTATTTGTGAAAGTTTTTTGCGTGAAAGCTGTGGCTGCAAAAGTATATATATATATATATATATATATATATATATATATAACTATATAGATGTCAAAGAATAAAAATAAAACTGATAAAGTGAAAGTTCTGCCCTTGATGTGAAAAAAGAGACCTATCGTATTTTGAGACATCATCTCTAAACAGCTTATTTAGGGACAGGATAACATTAAAACTCCTAACATTTATCAAAGTTTCTTCGATGTTTTTTCAATCTTATATTTGATTCTACGTTTGAAACAGAAGAACAGTATAATATTTGCAACTAGTGATTCTGATTCCGAGCAAGACGCGACACTCCAGCCTTAGGGAAGACAACCCCTGCTTCATGAGATGCACTCGATAAAACAAAAATCCATAAAGTCCCGCAAACAAAGCAGTAAGAAGTAAGATTTTTAAAACTTTCTAACCAAAACAAATATACAATGTCGTTGTATAAATATGAACAAATTGGTAAGGAAAGAAGCCAACCATTTAAAGAACTGTTTTATTCTACAACAGCACGACACTCGCAATGAACTTTACAAGGAACACGTATAAATGTGCTTACTTTGAAATCTAGCAGATCGTAACAAGTAAGTGAAAATAAAGACTCTTTCATTCGAAAGAGAACTACGGAGAATCCTAATCTTATTGAGACAAGGGCTTGTAAAGATGCAAGTACCGTACCCTTCACGATGAAAAGGTTTAGTAAGCTGTTTGATGTTTGAAGGTTCCTGTCAACTTGATGAAACCGGGTATATTTTTTAATTTGCCACTTTTTGTGTTAAAGCATCTTTTTTGAACAAACCAGATAATTTCAGTAAGTTTCGATAGCATCTTATGAAATCTTAAAATTGATACATTATTCTGTTTGAACGCAGATCGTTAGCTGCAGAATCTATAATTTTTCACTATATGACCAACACCCCGGTAAATGATCAGTGATACAAAACAGAACCAACTAGGGCTTCTAGTATATTTGTCTACACTCAACAATCTAGTACTATATCAAACAATTTCATAAGTGTTCTACAATTTTTAACTAATTTCTTTTTCTATGGGTAAAAGGGTCAAAAATTAGGTCAAACTGGACGGTCCGGCAAGGGCCTTAAACTTTTTTGTAATTCTGTTACAGTTTTGTTGTTTCGACTAATTTTAAACCACAGCTACTACGTCACTAGGAGCGCGTCAAATCTAGCACGGGCTTAAGCAAACCGAATTAAATAACCATTTTTAAGTTAATTTTTGTTTAGAAAACAAAAATTGAAAAACATTCAAAGAAAAATATAACACAGATGACCAAAACAGAAGTTTGGTTTTCGTTGAGACTTTTTGTTTACTCCAAAAACTGCTTTCAGTGGTTGGCTGTTGGTTCCCACGTCTGCTGTCTCCTACCTGTGCCCAAACTGCCGTTGGTTGAACTTAGATTTTTGGTTCCGTTTTCTTGACTTCTGAACGGGTTCTTTGACTGATTGTCAAGAGTAAATTCGACGTTGGAATCACCGGCGACTCTTTGACGAACTTGGTATTGCTGATTAGCGTCGTTTTGGGGCAATACTATCGTTTGCGATGCTGGGACGTTTCCAAGCGTGGTCCCGTCGTGGATGTACGTCTTATAATGCTGTTGGTCATTTCCGGTCGACAAAGAATTTTTCTCCAGCATTGGAATTTGCGCCGGAAGGTTGGGATCGACTTTTTGATACTGAACCTTTTCGTCACCGCTGGTGAATCCTTCGTCTTCGTCGAAACCGATTTCGTTGTACTTGTAGACGCTCTTGAGTGCTATCAAAATCGGAGCATAGAGGATATTGCTTAGACAGATGCCAACGTTGAGCCAGAAGAATCCAATTGTTTGATATATTTCGTCGGCTATTATAGGTCCAAAGGCGTATGCCAAAGAATAAGAAATGTCAGCTATTGCGTACACGCTTCCATAGACAGATGCGTGTCTGTGGTCTACCAAATAGGCCAACGTCGGCAGAATGGCCGTGTCTACCAGAGCGATTCCAAAACAATCTATCATCAACGGTAGTATGACCATTCCAAAGTTTGAACAGAAAGGAATAATGAGACAACTCAGACCTTCCATAGTGAGTCCAACAGCAGTTATTAACCATTGATGTTTCGGGTAGAGCTTAGCCAGTTTTACGGTTACATACACTCCCAGAACGTGAGGAACGAAGGCCGGCAACCAGACGGCACCAATTTGAAATTCGTCGGCTTTCATGGTTTCTTTCATCCATCGGGCAATAGTCGGCTCTAGGAAAGCTAACGAGACGTTTGCCATGACCAGTGCCCCTGCGCAGAGAGCGATGTAAGGATCTAGAATCAGCTTGTAAATTGGAGTGCCGTGTTTTCTTTCACCGTTTTCGCAAAGCATCTTTTTTTCATTTTTTTCTGGTTTCATGACCAATTTTATCATTAAGCCATCAATCAAAGCTATGAGTGACAACATCAGAAAAGGAACTGCTTTGCCGCAATACGTGTAAAAGAATCCACCAAAAGGTGGCGCAAAAAGACAGCCGAAACTGATGAAAGCTAAAGCAATACCTTGAGCTTTTGATCTTTCAGAAGGTACTTTATAGCGATCGGCTATCATAGCTAATCCTGCCGTATCCGCAAAAGCAGAGCCAACCCCTTGGAGACTGCGAGCAAGGAACAAAACCGTATAACTACGACCAAATGCAAAAATTGTAGTAGAAATAAAAATGATCGACAGTCCTATGATCATAGGGGTCTCGTACCCAATTCTGTCAATAACAGTTCCTCCGATGGGACTGATGAAGAGCTGGACCATGGCTTTGGAAGCAAATAGAATACCAACTCTGGCGTCTGAATGTTCATTCCCGGTGTACTTGACAAGAATCGGTATGGTGTTTCCTACGAGATTGTCATCTGATTTGAAACCCTGTTCTGATCCGTTGTAAGAGAAATTTGACGGTAGAACAGTTGTTTTTCTTTTCAGTCTGTATTTTTTCTTCGTCTGCAAATTTGACTGGTTGGAATATTTTTTAAGCGCTTTTGACGGCGTGATGCTAACAGGTGTCGGTTTAAAGTTGAAATCGACTTTCGGTTGTAGAGTTCCGTCGAAAGGCATCAAGTCGGCTCCCGAATCGGCTAGTTCCTGGGCTTTCAGCTCGTCCAGATAAATGGGTATAATAGGAACTATAACCATGTAAAGCATGTTGTCCAGGAGAAGGGCTATGCAGACAATGACCAAAACCAGTCTTCTCTGCGACTCGGGGTTTTGTATTCGTTCATTGAGGTCGGCCAAGAATCCTCTTTCCATAATAGAACTAATGATTGGAATTTTCATTTTTTTATTAAATTATTTCTTCGTTTTTATAACACGATCAGGATCTGACAGCTTTGCACTGAGTCGGCTAATTTTTTCTATTAACGTCACGGCTGTAAAACGACCAGCTGACGCGGTAGTTGCGGCTGCAGAAGCGATCGCCGTAGTTGTCGTTCTAGTAGCTACTGCAGTGGTCCTCGATGGCTTTTAGAATGGTCATAAAGCTTGGCAAATGAGGATAATTTCGCAATGGCGAATGTCGAATGATCAATCATCGATGCACAAAATGGCAGGTTGGTTTCCAGGGATGTACTTGGTCAAAGTTCTATGACGAAAGTAATAGTTTTTTAGCGCGTCTGACGATTTATTTGCTTTTTGTTTTTATTTTCAATTTTTTTTATTTGATTTCCTTCTTTTTGCAAGGTCGTGCCTTAAAATAAAAAATATAATATGATTATTAAAATGTATAATTCTTCTTTTTTTTAAATTTTATTATTATTATTGTTATTACTTTTAATATTATTAATTTTGATATTGTTATGATAGGTAGGTTTATGGCGATCTCGTTCCTTAGGGCATTTAATTTCTTTTATTACTTTCAAAAACAAAATTGAGTTCATCTGGCGCGTTAAATTACTTTGTAAAATGTGGTCTTGAATTGCGTTAGGCTTCTTAGCCGTTTAAACTTTTAACGTCAGAACATTTGACCAGAGATCCCCAGAAACATACCTTTTAGAGAAACAAAAATCATTACAGAAATATTAACATTTAAAAAAACTATAAGTTTATACAGTGTTCTACATTTACAACAAAAGCGGTTATAGCAAATTTCGCTGATAACAAAGTTGGTTTTTAGCAAATTCCGCACGAAACTTCGGTATAGCCGATTTCGTAATGAGCAAAATTCGCTATAACCAACTCGTTATAAATTCACTAGACATTAAAAAATAGAGTTATAAATAACGATTGAAAAATTATCGATCTAAAATATTGATCGGCTGTACTGATCTAAGGGCAATCGACAGCACTGCGGATGGATGACGTAGGACATTGGACTGTATGAAAGATTATGGCCATCGCGGAGGACTCTGCTTGCTGTGCTCATGATAATCATATCGAACACGACTGGAGTCGATAAATCGAAGGCCGGCTCGTCTAGTAAACTCTGCAACGCGTGGGAGGATGCTTTCCGTGGTCGCATGCGTAGGTGTACGGATTGTGCGGGGGAGTGGGGGCTTACTCTTCATTTCTCTCTCTCTCCTTTTTCTTCCATTTTGCTTTCATTTTATTTTTATTTTTTATTTTTATTTTTAGAGGGCGAGTTATTGATTATAAATGAAATGTGCACGTAAGCCTAAATATTTCTTATTCTCTGAGATTTGTCCGTTCTCTATTTCTTGTGTCTGTGTGAGTGTGTTTGCTTGTATCTGTGTTTGTGTGCTTGCTTGTATCTGTGTTTATGTGCTTGCTTGTATTTGTGTAAATGTTTTGTTTCTATTTGTGTTTGTGTTTTATTTATTGTGTTCTATTTGGTATGTAAAAAATTGCGCATGTACAAGACAAGACAGCATATGGTGTTCCTACCAAAGCGATAATTTATAAAAGTCTTGCTTCTATGAAATCTTACACAACCGTCTCTGATGATTTCAATTAATTTATCAGTAACGTCATATATTATTGTGAAATTGCTTATGTCATCTTTGTGACGCCAATTCACGTGGCACGATGGTGGGCGATAAACCAGCACCATAATCATTATCATCGCCACCTTCTAGATGTAAAAACAATTAAATAATATTAAATGCTTTTTTTTAAATACATTTATCACTTAACTTTTTTAAGCTTTCTTCATGAAATTATTTTAAAATAAATCATTTTATGTCTTGAGAACTTAATAACCTGCCGATAAAGAAACAGGTATGCTGATGATGACGATGACAGCTACGATGACGACGACGACGACGATGATGATGACGACGACGACGACGCTACGTCGCTATTCAACTCTTGTTTCAATACAGAAACCGAGCCGAATGGAAAATCAATGTTCAAGAAAATTGTCGGGCGAGCGAAGAAAAAAAATTGGAACATTACAAAACACGGAACTCAAACAAACCCCGTAGTTGGCGACCCTATCATTTCTTATGCACATCGTCCACGCGATAAGTAGAGGCTTTTAATATCGCTCAGACTCCTCGGCAGTCTTGGAAGTCGCGGCGGAAATGACAGGAGCGAGCCGAGTAATTGGCAAGCTCAGTATGCCTAATTGTAGCCCTTAAAAGGCCGCAAATTGCCGTCTACGCGTCGAGGCGTGAGTAGATAAACAATGTTCGGCGCCGGAAGCCGTCAAATGCGGACGAACGCAGGTCGTAGAGAGCTAGCTGAAAGGGTAACTAGGTTGGTGGGTGTTTTTCGGGGAGAAACACAGGGGTCGATGGGTAACTAGGAGGATGGATGAAAAAAAGTAAATTGGGGGAGAGGGGATATGCGAATTGAATGAAAATCATGAGTTAAATAGAAAGTGTATTGTTTATTTATGTTTGGGTAGTTTTGAGGCTTGTTTACTAGTTTTTTGTTTGTTTTTCCTTTTCAATTAAAATTTTAGTTTTTTTTTATACTCTTCTCTTGTTTTTGCGATGGAATAACTTTGTTTATAATTTCCTGTCTGGAAAACATCGTTCGATCGATAGGTACAACCGCCCGAGGACAATTGGATTATAGAGAGGAAAGACAGTGAGACGAAGAAACAGAAATAAAAAAGAAACAGTAGAAAAAATAAATAAAAGAAAAGAAAAAAAGAAATAAAAAAAGAGAGAGAAACAAAAAGGGAGAGAAAAAAGAAAGAAAGAGAAGAGAAGAGAGAGAGAGAGAGAAAGAGAGAGATAGCGACAAAAGAGAGAAAGAGAAAGAAATGAAAAAAGAGAAAGAAAAATGAAATTGCTTGTTATGTTACTACGAAGCAATGTTGTTGCTCAGCGGAAAAGGAAATGTTGTCGTAGATTAAGTTGATGGCGTTGTGATTGTCGTTTCATGACGTCAACCAGTACGCTTTGTGTTTTCGCGCCAAATTGCAATATTTGGCGGTTTTCTATACTTTATATCATTCTTCTATTGTCGTAGGGGTTTAATAGATAGTCTGTCACAGACTAGTGTTCATCTTTAGTATCATCATCAGCATCAGCATCACCATCATCATCATCGTTATCGTCGTCGTCATACACATAATCATCAATATCAACATCGTCGCATCATCAACATCTTCATCGTCACCGTCACCGTCACCGTCACCACCACCACCACCACCACAACCACCACCATCATCATAATCGTCGTCGTCGTCATCATCATCATCATCAGCATCACCATCATCATCATCATCATCATCATCATCATCATCATCATCATCATCATCATCATCATCATCATCATCATCATCATCACCATCATCATCATCATCATCATCGCATCATCGCCATCCTCATCCTTCTCCTCATTCCTGAACAAGTGAAAGAAAAAGAAAGAGCTTCATTGATCTCCTGGGATGAAAATAAACATTGCAGGCGTGTTCTCGCAAGAGCGCAAGAACACGCGAGAATTCAAAATTCGTCTCCTTTTGGAGACAAGAAAAGAAAGAATATGTATGTATATGTATATATATATATATATATATATATATATATATATATATTTATGAAGTGAAACATTGCGTTGAAATGTTTCGAGAGGCCACAAATAGGATGACTAACTGTCACCACAAGTAACGCAAATATTTGTAAGACTCTACTAGGAATCGAACCCACGTGTCTACGGCAACACCGCCTTGCCTAAATGCAAGCCCTCTTACCAACTGAGCCACCGACCATCCCCAAAAAAGGATGGCTAGAAGTCCCAGTCTTTCGGAGCTACTTAACATTAGACTACGACTATGATAGGCTCAGAACTCCTTATTTCGGTTCGACAACTAGACTGCTGCCAGATAGGTAATTTATGAAGTGAAACATTGCGTTGAAATGTTTCGAGAGGCCACAAATAGGATGACTAACTGTCACCACAAGTAACGCAAATATTTGTAAGACTCTACTAGGAATCGAACCCACGTGTCTACGGCAACACCGCCTTGCCTAAATGCAAGCCCTCTTACCAACTGAGCCACCGACCATCCCCAAAAAAGGATGGCTAGAAGTCCCAGTCTTTCGGAGCTACTTAACATTAGACTACGACTATGATAGGCTCAGAACTCCTTATTTCGGTTCGACAACTAGACTGCTGCCAGATAGGTAATTTTTTTTGGGGATGGTCGGTGGCTCAGTTGGTAAGAGGGCTTGCATTTAGGCAAGGCGGTGTTGCCGTAGACACGTGGGTTCGATTCCTAGTAGAGTCTTACAAATATTTGCGTTACTTGTGGTGACAGTTAGTCATCCTATTTGTGGCCTCTCGAAACATTTCAACGCAATGTTTCACTTCATAAATTACCTATCTGGCAGCAGTCTAGTTGTCGAACCGAAATAAGGAGTTCTGAGCCTATCATAGTCGTAGTCTAATGTTAAGTAGCTCCGAAAGACTGGGACTTCTAGCCATCCTTTTTTGGGGATGGTCGGTGGCTCAGTTGGTAAGAGGGCTTGCATTTAGGCAAGGCGGTGTTGCCGTAGACACGTGGGTTCGATTCCTAGTAGAGTCTTACAAATATTTGCGTTACTTGTGGTGACAGTTAGTCATCCTATTTGTGGCCTCTCGAAACATTTCAACGCAATGTTTCACTTCATAAATTACCTATCTGGCAGCAGTCTAGTTGTCGAACCGAAATAAGGAGTTCTGAGCCTATCATAGTCGTAGTCTAATGTTAAGTAGCTCCGAAAGACTGGGACTTCTAGCCATCCTTTTTTGGGGATGGTCGGTGGCTCAGTTGGTAAGAGGGCTTGCATTTAGGCAAGGCGGTGTTGCCGTAGACACGTGGGTTCGATTCCTAGTAGAGTCTTACAAATATTTGCGTTACTTGTGGTGACAGTTAGTCATCCTATTTGTGGCCTCTCGAAACATTTCAACGCAATGTTTCACTTCATAAATTACCTATCTGGCAGCAGTCTAGTTGTCGAACCGAAATAAGGAGTTCTGAGCCTATCATAGTCGTAGTCTAATGTTAAGTAGCTCCGAAAGACTGGGACTTCTAGCCATCCTTTTTTGGGGATGGTCGGTGGCTCAGTTGGTAAGAGGGCTTGCATTTAGGCAAGGCGGTGTTGCCGTAGACACGTGGGTTCGATTCCTAGTAGAGTCTTACATATATATATATATATATATATATATATATATATATATATATATATATATATATATATATATATGAGAGGCGAGTTAATCACGATTAATTTTTTTAATTAATGCTAAAAAGTTAGCGCACATTAAAAAATTAACGTCGTTAAATAATTTAACGACTAATTCAAATTTCGCAACAAAATGAGCCTTGGACTACGCTACAGTGCTCTATTGTTTCATGTACCATAGTACTGTAATTCTAGGACATTCTAGGTCTATGGAATATGCCATGTACAACGTAGCGAGAAACTGCCTAATATAACTTTTCATAGTTAAATTGACGCACAGTTTTGACCTCATTGGTCATCTTCAGGGTCGTCGAAGGGATAAACAGCAGTAGAAACAAAAAAGATCCAAAATAGCCAATAACTTTAAGGAACTGGCAAACAAAACATCAAACTAAATATTCCGCAGTGTTAAAATAAAATGATTACAACTGACACAGTTGAAAAAGGCATTTCTATAAAATTAAAGTAGTTCCATAGATAATTCTTTTGTGGAATCACTACACAGTTTAATACATCGACGAACACTACAGGTAGATTTCACCTAATCATTTTACAATTTGAACTACAGAATAAAATCGTTTGCGTCAAGGGCACACCACAGTTCAAGTCCAGGATATTTCCATAAACACAGTAATGAAAACTACTTTAAATACGATGGATAAACACTGCTTTCATTGGACAGGCAGAAAATATTGTTGAATAAATTTAAAAGGACTCGTAAAGTTCAACAAACGGGTTGTTACAGAAGTTTCTTATTACACTTAGCTTAATTGTCAGGTCCCCGGCAGGGATGTTTTCCTTCACTAAAACTCAATAAGAACGTTAGTTTTTATCATATTTGTTAATGAAACAAAAAACATAATATTTATGCAATATTTAACAGAATCAATCGGAAGAAATCAGAAAAAGAAGAAATCGGAAGAAGACCACGTGACTCAACTGGGACTTCATTCGTGTATCCACATTTCACAACTGAATAGTGATGTCAATGACGCTGATAATAAGAGTGAGAATGGTGATGATGATGATGATGATGATGATGATGATGATGGCGATGATGATGATGATGATGATGATGATGATGATGATGATGATGATGATGATGATGAAGATGATGATGATGACAATATGAGTGATTCTGATAATAATTGACTAAAAAGATATCAGATTAGGCAAGATAGAAAACTTGTGGAACCAAAAACAACAAAAAACATTTTTCTTTTATCAACTCTTTTTTTTCTTCTAATTAATTATTACTTCATTTTTTAATCATATTTCATTTGAACATTTATTTCTTGTACACCATCACTACAAACACTTTCTAGGGTCGAAAACGACCCCAGTGATCGTTCCAGGGTTTGGAAAAATAATAAATTAAATAAAAGAATGCTTTGAGGTTGTGCCAAAAAATACCGTGCATGCAATGAGCTGTATTTATTCATTTGTTAGTTTATTATAAGTTATAAGCTTGCTTATCATTATCTACTTGAGTGAATTTCTCATTGTTTCTGTGAACTTAGAGCTGAATCCGCTATTAAACTATCAGCACTGCAAAGCTTAAAAACACGACACGAGCGCGTAGACAAAATAACAAATCCACACATTCACCAGACGTCCTTCAGACTGATTTAAATAAACACAAAATTAAAATTAAAATTAAATTTTAATTTTTTCAATAATAGAATTTTACTGATTTTTTTAAAACTAAAAATATTTGTTAAATAATGTTTAGATTAATTCAGTCATCTGAGCACCTTGCCAATGTACGATTCTGCGTCAAGGCTATATAAATAATATAATATACCAACTGGGTTACCCGGCATTGCCCGGGCTTTTTTCTTGTTTTTTCTGTTTATGTTTTTTTCTCTCTGTTTTTGCACTGTTTTCTGCTTTTTTATATGTTTTTCTTTTTTTCTTTCCCTTTTTCCTTCTTTCCCTGTCTTTCTTTTTTCTTTTTCTTGTTCTGTATTTTCTTTTCTTTTTTTCGTTCTGCATTATTTTTTTTTTTCTTTTTCTTTTTTTCTTTTTTTTCTGTTTTTTTTTAAATTTTTTCATTTTTTTTCCTTTAATCTTTTTTTTTCATTTCCTTTTCGTCTCTTTTATTTTTCAACTTCTCTTAATTTAATTTTTAATTTTTTTCTTTTTTTTTTTACAAAGTTTTTATTAGGTCACTTAGTTTTTTGAGACGGTGTCTGTCCGCGAAAATAAAATTAAATTAAAATGTTGCATACATACTGCACAGCACATAAATGTTTTTTTTTTTATAATAGTTTATAGTCATTTACACCAAGTGTTTTAAGACTGTAATGTCTGTATGTAGGAAGCAGCTGTACTTCCTGTTGTTGATCATAATTTGATACTTTTAAATTTTCCCTCCTCCTTTCTCGAGGCTTGGGACTAGCTTGCAAATGCAAGGCGGAGGTTCATAGATGTCTATTTTTTACTAGCTTAAATATTTTACTAGATGTCGAATCCAATACGATGGCGTTTTTTCAAAAGATGTACCCAATTTTACCACCTAGCGAAAAAAGTAAAAGTTATAAGATTTTAATTCAACGTCCACCTAGCAAAAAAACTAAAAAACTTAAATGTTTACAAAATTTCACCCATCAAAAACGAAAAAGTAGAAAATAATTTTTACATACAAAAATAAATTTTTAAAAACCAACGTTTTTCTTGCTCTCTAAAAAGTATAAAAAATATATTTACAATTCATATACAATGGAAAACATTGCAAATACATTATAGGCTACAACATCAAAACTTTAATAAGACAAATAGTTATAAAAAATAATGCGCCCTCAACGTTTTTCATTATACATGAATTATAGGAATATTATTTTAT
>OZ022241.1:6122798-6132798 GCA_963978895.1 Erpobdella octoculata | reverse complement strand
ATACATACATACATACATACATACATACATACATACATACATACATACATACATACATACATACATACATACATACATACATACATACATACATACATACATACATACATACATACATACATACATACATACATACATACATACATACATACATACATACATACATACATACATACATACATACATACATACATACATACATACATACATACATACATACATACATACATACATACATACATACATACATACATACATACATACATACATACATACATATAAAAAAACACACACGTGAGTGCATTAGCGAAACTTATTGAAATGCAGACAAAATTAAAAAAATCAAAATAAAAAAAATCAAAACACGCAATTATTTAAAATTTAAAAAAAAATGAAATTGATTCGAGCCACTTCTTTGTCAATCGATTATTTTTTAAATAAGCAAGTCTTAAAGATAGAGAAAGAAATAGAAGAAGAGAGAGACATGAGGAAAGGAAAGAATGATACAAAAATAACGGAAAAGAGAAGAAACAAGAGAAGAAACAAGAACATCATATATACATAGATATCTTTCAAGTTATTTTCCCTTTTTAAAGACCGCTCAAATCTTATTGCAAACTCTTCTCTTATCTTTGTTTTGGTTTTTTCTTCTTTCACTCTCTTTTTGTTGTTTTTGTTTTCTTTCTTTTTTCTATTCTTTTTCATTTTGTTTTTCAACATACACTTTTTATTATTTGCTCTTTTTCAATTAATTTTTTTCTGTCTGTTTTTCTGTTTTGTATTTCTTAATCTTTCTTCTTCTTCCTTTCTCTTTCTCTCTGGAAACCACAAAAGACTTCAGAAGCAGGTGTCAGCTTCCCACGTTCCTGCAGGTTCTTTTGTTTCTACTGGCTGTTATTACGTTACACTCAAAAGTACTCAATCAATGAATGAGACTGCCTTGATGATGATAACAATGATAACGATAATTATGATTATGATGATGATGATGATGATGATGATGATGATGATGATGATGATGATGATGATGATGATGATGATGATGATGATGATGATGATGATGATGATGATGATGATGATGATGATGATGATGATGATGATGATGATGATGATGATGATGATGATGATGATGATGATGATGATGATGATGATGATGATGATGATGATGATGATGATGATGATGATGATGATGATGATGATGATGATGATGATGATGATGATGATGATGATGATGATGATGATGATGATGATGATGATGATGATGATGATGATGATGATGATGATGATGAAGATGATGATGATGATGATGCTGATGCTGATGATGATGACGATGACGATGACGATGATGATGACGATGACGATGACGACGACGATGACGACGACGACGACGATGACGATGACGATGTTGATGATGATGATGATGACGATTACGACGACGATAATGATGATGACGATGACGACGATGGAGATGATAATGACGATGATGATTGTGATGATAGTGGTGATGATAATGATGATGATAAAGAATCCGATATTGGATTGTCAGCCATTTATGGTCATGACGAAGACGACGACAGTAATAGTAGCAAAGACAATGTTGTTGATATGAAATCAAGATGCATCGAGTTAAAAAATACTACTTAAAACAATTTATTAACTATCTCATGCATTTTTTAGATTCATCAATCAATCATAATTTATCATATAAAAAATTATATATGAAAACAGCATAAAACAAAAACTTTAAATATTCTGCGATCCCGAGAAACCCTTCCACCCTTTCACGGGGGAGTGGGAAGGAGAGGTGTCACACACACACACAAGCTAGTGTCACGCTGCAATTTGTCAGCGCACGTGTTGAGATTATCCGAGTCGGAAAAAAGAGGAAAAGGAGGAGAAGTCGGCTTTGATTTGTCATGGAGACGTGACGGAAATTGAAATGAAGAAAAAATTATATATAAAAAAAAGAGATGAGTGTATAAATCAATAGATGAAATATGCGTATTAATCAGTAAATAAAATAAATAACGAAATAAATCTATATTTCTATATAGATAGATGAAAAGAGCACAAAAGTAAATAAAAAATAAATTAGTAAATTAATAAATAAAATTTTATTAAATAAATAAATAAAATTTTATTAAATAAATAAAAAAATTTAAATAAATAATAAAAAATATGTAAATAATACAATAAATAATTAATAAATAAAAAATATTCAAAATCATTTTTATCAATTTCAACATATTAATAATTTATAACTGTATAAATAAATTACAACTGTTTCAAGTAGTGAAGTTAAAAAAAGATTTTTAAAATAAGAAAAGAAGAAAGTAGAAAAAGAAACAAGGGAGATACAAACATATAATCCAGTCGATGCATTGAGGATCCTTACTAATATCTGCCCGTTTATTGCAGGCCGCACAAGAGCAAATAAGCTGACCTCTGACCCCGGGCGGATGTTGACAGTATATTTATTTTTAGAAAACAAACTCCAGTGATGTGCGAGTGAGATTAATTAATTATTCATGAGATTAGTTTGGCCACCCAGCAGTAATCTCAAACAGTAAATAGTAATGTTAGTTTTAGAGGAAGTTTTAACTTACTTTCCGGGGTTTTATTGATTATTATATGATAGTATTTGTTCGATAAAAAAAGTAACATTGAAGTTGTTTATTAATATGAGGTAATTGCAAATAATCACTGAAGATTTTTAACGCATGTTTCTTGGCCACGAACTTCTGGAACTCTACCAGATTAGATACACATGGTTTAGATAATTAATTAATCAATTCATGGTCTGTTTTTTACCTCATTTTCCGATGCTATATTGTAAAATTAAGTTTTAATTATTAAAATGTTTATAGTTTTTTTTATAAAAATACAATTTTTTTTATATCGATCATTTTTTGAAAACCTATTTTACGATTCTCAGTCCGCAATGAATCTGCGGACTTCATGGCCACGCAATAGAATTCAAGGCATACAATTAAGGGCCAAGTAAGCAACGCATTAACAAACTTTTTATGAAATTTTTTTTATGTCTGTCTGTTTCTTTGCATGCATGTATGTATGTATATATGTATGTATGTATGTATGTATGTATGTATGTATGTATGTATGTATGTATGTATGTATGTATGTATGTATGTATGTATGTATGTATGTATGTATGTATGTATGTATGTATGTATGTATGTATGTATGTATGTATGTATGTATGTATGTATGTATGTATGTATGTATGTATGTATGTATGTATGTATGTATGTATGTATGTATGTATGTATGTATGTATGTATGTATGTATGTATGTTAGCAATTTCGCATAACGCGGCTGCCGCGGTGGTCAGCAGTCAGCAGTTGCTAAAATTAATGTGCGCAGACGTGTAATAAAAGTTTTTACGCAATTGTACACTGTCAGTACTAAAGATCAACAAAGGTGGCGCTGCAATCGAAAAATATTATATAATGAGATTTTAAAAAATCCGTCATTTTTGACGGGCTATCTCTAGCATAATGATAGTTAAAGAAACACCGTAATTTTTGAAAGGCTGTCTTTAAATTTACTTATTTAAACCAAATGAATATTCATAGACGATCATCTTAAAGTGTTGAAAAATTACCAGAAAAACCACTAAACTTATTTATATTCAAGGTCAAGGTCACGACGAACTTCTCTACTGCGCATGAGCGGAATTAAAAGAGATGTGCGTCCGTGACTAAAAATGCAAGTTGAAAAAAAAATAGAAAACTAAACTATAAAATAAAAATATACTAACCACCAGTTTGTACTTTTTGCAAATTTTTTTTTAAAGTTCGTATAAATACTCTTTTACAAATAAATAAATTCAATCAAATATAATAAAATTAAATATTTCAGAATTAACTTCTGCGTGATCTTCTTAGTTTTTAAAAACACCGTCGGGAAGTTTGGACAGCTAGTTTAAAATAACTCGTCAGAAATTAAAAGTCTCCGGTCTCGAAATGGCTGAGGCTTTTAAGGGAGGCTGAGGCGCGCGCTGTCCAGTCACGCTGTGGAGCTGTTAAATTGTCACGTGATGCTCCTTTTTGTTGTGACTTTTCGGTGTGACAGGATGTGTGAGCAAATGTGTGTTATTGTGAATTGGTTTGTGTGTATGTGTGTGTGTGTGTGTGTGTGTGTATGTATGTGTGTGAAGCAGACAGTTTCTTGTTGACATGACATCAGTTAGTTATGTGGTTAGGAAAGTTTTCATTTTTATCTTAGGAAGCTTATCGATTGGTCAGAAATAAATACTTTTATGGATTTTGTGTACATTATAATAAATTTTTCTGGAAAATATATTTAATATCAGCTTGTTCCGTGCAGACTGATTTTTCAGATAAACGCTGCAGTGATTGCTTAGTCCGATGAAGATGGAAAGTGGAGGTGGTGGTTATTACGTCGCTGATGACGGTGGTGATGATGATGATAATAATGATGATGATGATGACGATGACGATGACGATGACGACGACGACGACGATGATGATGATGATGAATATAATAATGATTATTACGATGGTGTTGATGATGATGACGATCTATTTATTTCCACGTTCACTCCATCTCTTCATCAATCCACACATCCACATCCACCCACTGCATCTATTCATTCAACTACCCATCCATAAACGCGTGTAAACACACTTGCGAGAAAATCAGGAGAGTAGCAAATTCGATTGTCATGCTGGACTGGATGAGCTGCTTCCAGTCATCCAGTTGGAGAGCATTGGCAAACAACATCATCATCTCATATATGTTAGTGATGACGCACACATCCGTGCGTGTGTGTGTGTGTGTGTGTGTGTGTGTGTGTGTGATTGTATATGTGTTGGTACCTACTCAATTCTATATGCGCTCTCTCTCACAATTTGTCCTTTTCTCTTTTTTTTTCTTTATCTATATCTTCTTCTTCCTCTTCTTTTTCTTCTTCTTCTTCTTCTTCTTCTTCTTCTCCTTCTTCATCTTCATCTTTTTTTTTGTCAGTACCACCCACCACCACCACCACCATCATCATCATCATCATCATCATCATCATCATCATCAACATCATCATTATCATCATTATCATCATCATCAACACCATCATCATCCTCATCAACACCACCACCACCACCACCACCATCATCATCATCATCATCATCATCATCATCATCATCATCATCATCATCATCATCATCATCATCATCATCATCATCATCATCATCATCTTTCCATCTTGCATCTCCTCTTTACCATTCTTACTCCTTCATTTCTTCATAGATGGCAACACGATTTCTTATCCAGCCTGCCCATGTTTTCTTTCCGCATGGATGACCAGCTAATTGCTCCCGATAGAACGCTCAACATCAAAGAAATTGCTTTCCTACGTCTCTCTCTTTATCTCTCTATATTACTCTCTCTCTCTCTCTCCTTTATCAGTATACTCACTCTCACTCTCCTTTTTCATAGTTTTCCATCCAGCTAATGAATAACAAGATTGCGACGACAATGAACCAAAACCGTCAAGTTGTTTCATAATTTCGTGTCGTTTAAAAATCCTCTTTTTAAGATTTCACTTATTATTATAATAGAAATTTAAATCGTTCAATCATTATAATGTTTTTAAATCACTCACTTATTATTTCTATTTTTATTTCTATTATTTCTATTATTGATATTATTACTATAATTGGTTTTTATTTTTATTATTTCTATTATTGATATTATTGCCATAATTGCTTTTAATTTTTATTATTTTTATTATTGATATTATTGCTATAATTGGTTTTTATTTTTATTATATTGTTTTCGAGTTTTTATTATTGTTTAATTTTTTTATGATTTTGCTCATTTTTAATTACATCGACAATTTATATTTAATTGGGTTAAATTTGTTCTTTGACTAATTTAAAATAAAATTAATAAAAGCTTTTAACTTTCGAGAATTCTCTTCCAATAAATTGCTCCATTGTTGAGGACGTATGCGTCTCTTGCGGGTAAAACGCGGAACATCAGAGGTGACCACTAAATTGGCACGATGCCAAGTCCATTGTTGTGAGTTTGAATATCTATACGACCATCTGTTCACTTTTTGTATGTTGTATATATTCTTTCCATTTCAAATCTCTCTCGCTCTGTATCTGTCTCTTTTTACCAATGCTTTTATTAACTCGTCGGCTCTGTTTCTCTGTCTGTCTGTTTCAAATCTTGCAATCAATTTTTGAGTCACTTCCTGTTGATAGATTTTTTTCAAATGTTGCATACATGCTCAAGATAGAAGACAATGCAATATTCAATTATTAGTTTTACAATAAGTCAATTAATTTAGTTAATTTTCTTGAGGATTTTATCGAGGGGTTTCTTGAGGGTTTTCTTGAGGGTTTTCTTGACCACAAAACGCTAACCGACTGGCAGACTATTTTACCAAGTTAACACGAACCACACTCACTGACCGCGATTCTCAAGCGTGTACGAAATTTTCATGAAAATAGTTGAGATATTTAAATTCGATGCTTTTTGATGATATTTTTATTATTATTACCAATGCTTTTATTAACTCGTCGTCTCTGTTTCTCTGTCTGTCTGTTTGTTTCTCTGTCTGTTTCAAATCTTGCAATCAATTTTTGAGTCACTTCCTGATGATAGATTTTTTCAAATTTTGCATACATGCTTAAAATAGAAGACAATGCAATATTCAATTATTAGTTTTACAATAAGTCAATTAATTTAGATAATTGTAATTAATTTCGATATAATTAAGATATTTCGGCTTTAACATAAAATAAAAGAGTAATATAAGAAAAAATTGATTGCAAAATTTGTGTTTTAATTACATATAAGAGCATTGGTTTTAAAAATTCGTTTTTAATTTACTTGTTCTCCTTATGTTTCTAAATTACATTCTCTCTCTCTCTCTCTCTCTCTCTCTCTCTCTCTCTCTCTCTCTCTCTCTCTCTCTCTCTCTCTCTCTCTCTCTCTCTCTCTCTCTCTCTTTCATTTTTATCGTCCTTTCATTCTAGCTATTCCATCTTCAGACCTCCTCGCAAGAAAATTCCTTAAATCATTGGCAATTTAGTCTATTGTTGGCAATTGGTTATTTAAAATGAGTGTGCCCGATGTGGATGTGTACCTACTTATGTTGGTGTGTGTGTGTACGTTCGTTCCTTCGTTCGTCCGTGCAAGTGTGTCGAACAATTTGTGGCGATATTGCTTGCATTGAGTTCGTAATTGACCGAATGCACGAGAGAGACACGCTTCTTTGTCGGAGAACATTTTCGTCGCTATTCACGTCTCAGTATTTCGTCACCTTCTGTCTCCACATCCTTTTCTCCTCTTTTCTCTTTCTTTCTCCTCTCTCTTTCTCTCTTTTCTCTATTTTTATTTTTCTGTCTTATTTTTCATCCGTTAAACAAAGCTCTAATTTATGACAGCATCTATTTATTAGATAGTTATTAATTTTCATAAATAAAATCTAAAAAACAAAGAGCTTAAAGAAATGCACCCAACGCGCCTACAAATGAAAACACACACACACACACACGGACGCACACGCCCATATAAACAAGCAATAACACATAGAAACACACACATAAGCACATAGGCACATGTGAATGAATGAACCAAGCGGGATTGTAAAAGACTGCTGATTGAAGTCCCGCAGTAACTGATGGTCTGATATTGTTACTCGTCCAATTGAAAAATCTTTTGCTTCGTTAAGCGTCATGGCCGGCGTTTTCCTCTTTCTTATAACCTCCTCTCTTTTTCTATCTCCATATATTTATTTATTTATTTAATTTATTTAATTTTTTTTATATTTTCTTTTTTATATTAAACAGTCAGTCAGTAAGTCAATCAATCGGCATGCAGAGGTGGGCACGGATTCATTTTTTGCGACCCGACCCAATCCGCCACTTTTTCAACCCAACCCATCCCGAACAACCTGGAAAGTTAAATTTGTAAACCCAACAGTTACAAAATTTGAATTAAAAAATTGTTTTCAATATTTTTTCAACCCAACCCACACATATGTCAAAACATTTGGACTCAATCTATCTCATGGGTTAGCACAAACTTGTCAAAGTCAAACTTAGAAACCAGACACGCATAGTCGGGGCTAGGGTGTGAGTGCCCCCCCCCCCCCCCCCCCAAAAAAAAAAACATTAGTGGAGCCTTTTAACTGGTAGACTATCTGACTAATGTTTCGCTCAATTTTTCGTTTTTTGATAAAATTTGAGAAGAGTACCCATTATGACTACCCCCGGTTATCAGCTGCTTCTAGAAACAAAAATTATAAGGTCTTGGAATTTTTTTTGGAAATGTACCCACGATTAACTATTTTTGAAGAAAAATTTTAGCATTACGAGTATATAGAATTTTGGAATGTGCAAGTTTCTGAGACATTTGCCTCCTTCCATGCTTTTGTTCCTCTCCTGATAGCAGATCATTTTTAACATTTAAAGAAATTTTCTTAAAACTTTTCAACTTTTCTTTTTAAAAGCTTATGATCGGGAAAAAAGGGTTGTTAGTCCGTACTACTGCGAGTAGCTTTCAAAAATTGTATGAACTTTTCTTCAAGACTTTGTACCAATTAAAAATATTTTTTTATAAATTCTAGCTCGTTTCCCAAAATTTTAAAGCTTTTTTGCCCGAATCTGGGGAAGGCTAGCTTCTCTGTACATTTTATCATATTTTTATTACATATTAAGTCATCTAAATTTTGCGGGCCTTTTATAACCAGAGCTACCCAGCCGGGGAGTTTGGGGTGTGTAACAACGGCCACGGCCAGCGCACTCCACGAAATCACAAATGGGAAAGGGGAGTCAGTTTAACTTTCCGTCTTAGAGAATTTGCTCATCGTCGTCGTTGTCGTCTGTCGTCTTCTTCTTTTTCAGTGTTGCCCGTTGTACAAACATTCGAAAGTTGTTATCATTGGCTGTTGTTGAAATTATTATTATAGTAATCGCAGAGACAAAACACACAAACATAGCTGAAGAGAAAGACAAATGTAAGCAGGCAACTTAGAGATACGGCGAGATTTATAAAAAAAAATTACTGAAAGATATGTACGCATACAAGCAGAAAGACATAAAAACAGACACGGAGATAGTAAGACAGACTTAGGAAAACTGTTTCTCACCCCCATGAGACAGCGGTCGGCATATCTGCAAATATGAAGTCTATCGATCGAGCAAATTCGATTCCTTCACTGATAACGAACATCCGCCTCCATTTCCAGGCGTGCAAGAAAGAAGAAATGAGTGAAAGAAGGAATGAAGATGAAGTTGAAGTGATTGAGACAGAAAAAATAAGAGAGAGAGAGAGAGAGAGAGAGAAAGGAAGAAATAAGCAGAGGTACAAAGCAAAATATAGACGGACTAGGATTAAAACCATCTTTGAGAAGATAATATTGATCATGTGATGCAATACAGAGTCGGCGAGCAATGTTTTAGTTCACTGGGAAATTACTTTCAAAGTATCACATTCGATCATTTTTTTTCAAAATTATAGTTTTATTTAAATAAATTGTTAATTTAAATAATTTTTTTTAATTTATTTAAACGAACTCTTTAAACAGGCCATTAATTAATTCTGTCTTTATCTGCGTATTTAATTTTAATTCCTTATCTCGTAAGTTATTCTCTCTCTCTCTCTCTCTCTCTCTCTCTCTCTCTCTCTCTCTCTCTCTCTCTTTCTCTCTCTCTCTCTCTCTCTCTCTCTCTCTCTCTCTCTCTCTCTCTCTCTCTCTCTCTCTCTCTCTCTCTCTCTCTCTCTCTCTCTCTCTTTCTCTCTGCATTCATCATCCTTCCTCAAAGATACTGGGACAGATGTGCACTCACCAATCGGCCAATTTAATCAAGCAACGGCAAACAACTGGACATTCACTTATGCACAAACACACATACATACACATACACATACATACATACATACATACATACACAAACAAACACATACACACATGCACAAGACGTGAATTTATAACATTTTCTTGTT